>QEOT01007492.1:90961-132255 GCA_003123785.1 Pterocarya stenoptera
GGCGGGGGGCACGGGCAGTTGAATGACATGAACAGGCTACTTCATTCTACTAAAATGTGAAGAAGAAGAATGCAATTTGGCAAGCATGTGGACATCACTCCTAGCTCAACCCACTTAACCTTTGCCCTAAGCCCTGAAGCCAGAACTCAACCAAATCAGTTTGAAATTTAGCTAAGTTGGACAGGCCTAACAATGAAATTTTCAATCTAGTTCATGGTTTTTACTTGCCCTTTTATGTATTAACAATATCTCTTCATTGTGACTAACAACAATAAAAAGAGATCCAAATAACAACTAAATTTTTTAAACATAATCAAGAACCCGTATTAATTAATAGACTAAAACACTTGAACAATATTTCCTTAAGTAAAAAGGAATATAATCCAAGTGAAGGAGGTCAAGGCTTGCCAAATATCTCCTAATGTTCTCAAGATGGTCAAACGGAATTTTTTTTCATCATTAAATCGAGATCCTCAGAAATTAACTTATCTCCACCAATATTTGGTGAAAAAAGAATAGAACATTGACCTTTTTCCCACCTGGGGGGTTAAGAACTGTGAAGAAACAACTTAAACTACTCATTGAGTACTAAAAGTTTGAGCAAAGCCTAGATAGTTCAGCCATGGAAGTAATGGACCTCAATCATTCCTTGTTTACTGACATTGGCTTTTGGGACCATTGAATGGTCAAATTTATATCTAATTAAAAAAAATCAATTTCACAGTGGAAAATATATCTAAATCCTTCCTTTTCAGGAAAGACGTGGAATTGTCACAAATAATACCAAACACAAAATCCAGCACAAAAACAAGTTTCCCAAAAACAAAGTTTAAATTTTTATAAAACAGAAGACTAAATACGAATAAGTTTGGCTCCGAGACAGCTAGGTCAATCTTAGGATTTAACCAAACCTAGAAACAAACAGACATAAATGATATATCATCAAAAACAGAAATGTACAGCATGAATCATACGACCCAAAAAAGTTCACACCCCTTAAAAATTCATTTTCTGATAAGCAGTCGACGATTTCATTAAAAGCTTAACAGGCATCCCAAGTCGTAGTACGATACCCACCCCATTAGAAATAGGAAAAATATCACGGAAACTCAGCCCATTACAATCTATAGAAGCTGACCAAAAGAACAGAGTAATAAAAAAAAAAAAAAAAGATCTAAAAGAAATTCATATATAATAATTTCATTCTAATGCCAACATTCCCATATTTTGAACTGCCTTAACCATTTCAGTCAATCTAACAAAGAATAAGAAATCTCAGCTCACAAATGAACTAACCCACAATACAAAAAGACAAGCACCTCTACCTCGGACCAAAAACCTAAATGATACACCGAGCCAAGAAAGTATCTTGCACTTTCTTGGATCAACAATGACATAAAATCAGAAACAAACAAAAATGTAAAAATTCTTACTATAAAAAAGCAAAATGCTAATGCAGATTGAAAATAATCACATACGAATTGCAAGGTCTCCAATGAATTGAGAAGCAAAAAGGCTTTCCGAAGAACCGATCATGAAATCCCAAAAATCTGATGAAATGGTGGGAGATCGTGTCATTTAGTAATTAATTTATTTCATTCATTTACTACGTTGTTTTTTTCTATGGATTTCGTGTGTCTGTTTGGTTCGTGGGATTTTAATTTTTCTCACAGTCCGTAACGGAACGGCTACGAATTACTTGGGCTTGGCGCTGGGTTTAGAACCGTTTCTCCCCCGAAACGTTGCAATAAGATTAGCGGATCGGGTCCGGACACAGAGAAAACAAGATTACTGCTATATTTATAAATGAAGTATACAAAAATAATCTTATAAATTAATATGATTTTATCTAATTCATTAGATCTACTTTACAATAAAATTAACTTTATAATCTGACGAACCACATCAAACCACATTAACTTGTGAGATTGTTTTGTATAATCCCTTTATGACTAGAATATTTTTCAGAAAACAATAAGTTAGGGCAATAAGTTTACCCGTCTGGACCAGCAAACCCCAACGGATCGAATGGTTTTGGTCGGCCTGGACTGAACCGATAAGGGTATTAGTCGGTTTTGGTACATACAATTTTAGGGTTTGGTTTTTGGTCTGGTCTCAAGCTGTGGTTTTTTCACCCTTGATCGGACCAACCGAATAGTATATATAATTTTTTTAAATACTTTTTTATATTGTAATTGTATAAATTAATTATATAATTTTTATTTAACCTATCACTATTGATTATATAAAATGTTAAATATACTATTAACTAATATGCTATCAATTAACTAATATATTATATGATAAATCATAATATTATATGGAATGATAAATATTAGTATCTACACATAATTAAAGTAATTAAGTAAATTTCTTGTAAGATACCTAAATTGCAAGTATGAAGTATCTATAGACAATGACAATTATTCATTAACCATATATAAATGTTAAGATTTTAATATAGGCCATTATTCATTTACATATTGAGTAATAAATTAATAGCTATTAGTATGTAAATATAATTATAATTAAATATTTTTTTTAATGAGGTAGTTACATAATTCATATTAAAAAGCTAATTTAATTTTAATTTTAGATTTTTTATTTTGTATAGTTGGGCCAAAAATACATGTTAGAAGGTAATTTTTGACTTTTTATATGTTTGGTCTATTTTGCATTGGTCTGGATCGAATGGACAAACCGAACCAATAAATGACGGTCTAGTCCAATCTATAGGAGTAATCGATCCAATCTCAATCTAAAAAATGGGTGGATCAAAATTTTCGGTCCAGTCTAAAAATTCTCCCGTGGACCGGCCGTACAAGACCAATTATACCCTTACAATGAGCTTAAGCTAGGTATGCCCATGTCGTTCATGGGCTGGGACGATGAACTTCATGTCGTTTAAGATAACCCTATCGATTTTAGATGAAATCGATAATATTCTTTGATTTAAGATATAAAGTATTTTATTTATCCATCCAATTAAATATTAATCACGGCCCCAAGAATATAAAAATCAAATCTCCCTTGCCGTGGTCGTGCCTTATTAAAAAAAATTAACTATATTACAAATTAACTATATAAGAAGTTAATCTTTCTATTACAAATTAACTAATATATATATAAGAAGTCTCCATGAGCAGTCGGTGAGTTGACTCTCGGGTAAAGCCACTGCCCAACTACACGATATGGGGTTGCCACTTGAGAACTTGGGTGTATGTTGTCCCCTCGCTTTCTTTGGACACTTGGGTTTTCCAGTAGTTTGTCGTTTAAATTAATGTAAAATATGTATCATTCATGATGCCGGTGGATATTTTTGTCTGTTTTATATCCGGCAAGCTTCGTGATTTTTTTTTTTAGAATAATGTGAGATATAATTATAGATTGAAGTCTCGAGTTTTTTTTTTTTTTAAATAAGTATCATTTATTATTAAAAAATTAAATTTTTCATGTCGATTCTATATTTATTTTTTTATTTTAAAAAAATGCAACAATTTTACATGATAATCGCAAATCATTTCTCTTCTGAGTCTCTAGCTCACCACAGCTAGCAAACATGAGCTGTGACCAGTCAAAAAATAGAAAAAAAAAACATGCCCAACTACTGGTTAGTCAACCCAAGGTCCCACTAATATTATCATTGGTCTAAAATAAACAGAGACCGACTAATATTTCTATTACAATCCATGTCACAGTCAACCCCGGCCACATAATTGGTACGTGGTTACCCTGATTTAACAGACGGCCCGGCCACTTTAATTTTCTCCAGGCCGGCTCCGATCGGCCTGCTATAGTTGACTCATGCACCTCAAATATATAATAAAAATACTGTAAATATATATAATATAGTAAAGTACTCGATTAGGCATGCATGCATGCATGTGGTATTTGCTTGCTTGTCTTAGATATATTAATGTTCATTATTTAAAGGCTTGAACTAATTGGGTGCCATGCCTTTAATTTCTTGTTGAAAGCAATGCTTTTTGTATTTTAAATGCAATCAGAGAGTAGGTTTAGTTTTGCTTACACGATGTTGCAAGGCCAGCTAAGAGAAGAGCCTGCTCGTTTACTCCTCCATTATTTTTCTACCAAACACTGATGGGCGGGCATGCCCCCAGCTTCATCATCAATATATGAATTATGACCTGATCTGCTAGCTATGATTCATGCCCTATTTTCAAGCTCTTCATTATCCTGATCTATAAATATTCCTATCTGCAATAACATTTCAGCTTGCACTGCATCCCTGGCCTCTTTTCTTCGGCTCTCTCACTCACAGCCAGAGGAGGCTATTGATCTGTAGGAAATGGCTCTTCTGATGGGACAGTATGCTTACTCAAAGATCGATCAGGAAGACCCGGAAGAGAAAAAACATCGACAAGCTCAATTCTTGATCTATAAAATACTTCTGCAAGCGGATGATCATCGACGAAGCCCATCTTTTTTTAGAATCAGGATATGCAAGTTGAAGGTTAAGATTGGGAAGAGACTAAAGAAGCTGAGGAAGAGCATGTCGTTGGGTATGTCTGCGGCTAGAGTTGGTGTTTACAAACGAGTAGCGATTCACATGAAAACATGGAAGCGCCTTTTTCACCGTGGAGATCGGACCATTAATAATGTTAACCGCCTGCAGCCTTCTGTGTGCGGTCGAGGCTTAATTTTGTCCTAGTTTTCGTCTTTGTTGGTGGGAATTTAATATACTGTCATCCATCTGCTTCTTGTTACTGTTTCATGCGATATATGAAGCATTGTTGTACTCCTTTTTATGATCTTGCTTGAATTCAATCCTAAACCTTTCGAGCCGAGTTTGATGATTGATCACTCTCTCTCTCTCTCTGTGCTTCCGGCCACAAACACATTCAAAAACTAAGCGCTCGAGATGATATTCCGATCAACAAAAGAAACGGAATATTTATTTGAAATTAGGTATAATGAAGTTTAGGCTTTGATTGTTAATAAAAAGAATATATATATATATATATTTATATAAAAGAATAATTTTCCATCTACCGATCTACGTTAATACTACGTAGTACGCACGGCCTATCTTTAACCTCTCCATCAAAGGAGGAGTGAAGAAGTGGGTATGGAAAGTCCTTCAGATTGCAGTCTGCAGACCAACCCATGTGTCAACTCGATCTTGTGGTAGAGTCTGACTTCTTAAATACATTAACTAGGTATCTTTGTTTCAAAGCATCTTTCCGATCGACATACATCCCATAAATATATATGTATGTATGTATGTATGTATATATTTATAGAGCTTACTGTTAAGAGAGAAGGTTTCCCGAATGGTTTTCTCTTCTATTCATTATCAAGTCAGTGTATTTTTAATTATACATTGTTACAGAAAATCAATTATGTTACAAAGAATATCTAAAATAGAAAAATACAAGAAAATAAGAGAATATTCTAGACTATGTTACAGCAGAGGGTATAAATCTGGCCACTGTCTTTTGTTTCTTTAAGCTCCAGGATATGAGGTGCTTGCCAAGAAAAATGCAAAAGGCTCCAGTAGAGCGTTTGTCATCTGGACATCCTGTCCAATCTGCGTCTGTATAAGCTTGCAAGGTAAGACTTGAAGAAGATTTAAAGAGCAAGCCATAGTTTATGACGGACTTGAGGTATTTAAGAATCCTCTTCGCGGCTGACCAATGTGATACTTTGGGGTAATGTATGAATTGACATATTTTATTTACTGAAAAAGCAATGTCAGGCCTAGTCATTGATAAATACTGTAAGCCCCCTACAATGCTTTGAAATAGTGTGGAGTCAGTAAATTCAGGACCATCGAACTGTGACCGCTTGAGAGAAACTGCCATAGGTGAGGTCATCGGCTTAGCATTAAGCATGTTACTTCTTTCCAGGAGATCTTTGATATACTTCCTTTGAGACAGGAAAATACCAGAATTCGAGTAATCAATTTCAATCCCAAGGAAGTAAAATAATCGGCCTAGATCCTTTATAGGAAAGGCTCTGGCCAGAGCAGAAATCAGATTATCTATAATAGCAGGTATGGTAGAAGTAATAAGCATGGCATCAACATAAATCAACAGAAACATATGTAAGTCACCAGAGTTCAAGATGAATAGAGATGGATTAGCACTTGAAGCAGAAAAACTATAATTAGTGAGCCAGGTACTCAATTGGGCAAATCAAACCCTATGTGCTTGTTTAAGACCATAGATGGCCTTGTTAAGTTTGCACACATAATTGGGATATTGTTTATCAATGAAGCCTTGAGGCTGCTGCAAAAAGACAATGTCAATAAGCTCTCCATGCAAAAATGCATTCTGGATATCTATTTGGAGCAGAGACCAGCCATGGCTCATAGCAACAGACAGGACTAGGTGAATGGTGGTGGCCTTAACAACTGGACTAAAGGTTGCACCATAGTCTAAACCCAATTGTTGGTGGTACCCTTTTGTTACTAAACGAGCTTTCCATTTAGCAAAAGACCCATCATAATTCAATTTGGTCTTATAGACCCAACGACAGTCAACAACATTAAAACTAAGGTTCGGAGGAACCAAGGTCTAGGTATTCGTTTGAGTTAAAGCTTTAAATTTAGAGGACATAGCATCATACCATTTAGAAAATTTGGAGGCAACGGCAAAGCTGGTGGGTTCATTCGGGACCGCCATGGTGGTGTTGAGACAATGAAGTTGTGGGTACAGTACAGTGCCATCGGTAAATTTTCGAGGTCGTAGTGTTTGTGTGGCTCCGAGTAATGATCGGGGACCGAGGAGGAACAAGATTGTGAGATGGAGGGTGATGAGAGGCAGAGGAAGGATAAGTAGGGATCTCAGAGTGATTGGAAGCGGAGGAGACATCATGAGAGGATGAAACAGTAGAAGGATATGAATGTATAGAAGTAAGGGTTGAGGATATAGGATTCGAAGTGGTGGAGGATGAGTTAGGGTTAGGGTTTGTATCTGTGTTTTGGGTAGGAGGGGTACTCGAGGGAAAGGAGGCACTCGAGGATGATGTGTGAGAATGATTAGGGTTCTGAGAGTGTTTATTAGTTGGGATGGGCCATGGGCCTTGGCCGAGAATGGAAGAGGGTGGTGAGGATATGGGCAGTGTAATGTGAGTGGGTATATGGGCTGGTGGGTTCGTATTGGGTTGTTTGGTTGATTGTAGGAAAGAGTCTTCATAAAAGAGAGACATATCTTGAGATGTAGAGTTTTTTTTAAATGGGCTCAAAACATTTATAGCCTTTGTGGGACAGACTATATCCCAGAAAAATGAAAAAGATGGACTGAAAATTAATTTGTGTTTATTGTATGGTCTGAGATTAGGCCAACATTGGCACTCAAAGATTTTCAAGAATGTATAATCAGGTCTCTATTGTAGACCATGAAATGAGGTGATTTATTATGGGAAACTTTGGAAGGAAGTAAGTTAATGAGATACACAGAGGTTTCAAAGGCCTCGGCCCAAAAGGATAGAGGGAGGGAGGAATGGGCTAGTAGAGCAAGCCCAGTTTCGACGATGTGTCGATGTTTGCGCTCTACTAGCTCATTTTGCTGATGAGCATAAGGACATGAGAAATGATGATTAATGCCAAGTTTAATGCATTGGGTGGTGATGGGCTTGAATTCAGCTCCACCGTCTGTTTGTAGATTAATTAATTTGGTGCTAAAGAGACGTTCTATGCAAGCAAGAAAGTTGGAAAAAGTTTTATGAACATCCGATTTTAATTTCAAAGGGAAGATCCACGTATAACGTATATAGTGATCAAGAAAGGAAACATAATATCTATATCCATTATGTGAAACAACAAGTGCTGGGCCCCACAAGTCTGCAGTAACAATTTCTAAGGGCCTGGATGACTGAATCCCATTAGATACATATGGAAGTCTATGGCATTTCTCATGAGGACAAGATGCACATTTTGACACAGAGCTGCTGGGGACTTTGGACAAACAGTTGTTGCACACAACGGAGGAGACGACTTCAGGAGTTGGGTGGCCCAGATGGTGATGCCACTGTGAGAGAGAAGTTTGCTCGCTAAGGTAGGAAGAGGCCGAAGCATGGACAAACGATTTTATGGCTGGTGGAAAGGCGTAAAGGCTATTCTTAGTTAGACCGATGAGGAGACATTTCTTGTTCCGAGATCCTTCACACAGAAATGGGAAGAATGGAATTCAAAAAAGTAGTTGTTATGAAGACAGAACTGAAGTACCAAAACGAATTTTTTTGAAATATTAGGTACATGAAGAAGATTTTGGAGATGAAAGGAAAAAGAGTTAGAAATAATAGAGGCATTACCAAAGTTCCGTATAAGGAGGCACGAACCGTCACCTACGCGTATTGTCTCAGGACCACCATAGGGTTCACTTGAGATGTTGAGGTTCCCAAGATCGTGGGTTAGATGGTGAGTAGCTCGAGAATCTGGGTACCAGGTAGGGTCAGAGTATGAGGGTGGATACGGGGTGGTGTTTGGGGGTGGGTTTTGGTTTGGAGAGACATAATTTGCAGAGAAGGAGAGTGAGGCTTCATACTGATAGGATTAATTGAATCGATGCCTGCATTGGAGGGCAACATGACCTTGTTTGTTGCAAACTTGGCACATTGGGCGTTGTTGGGTGCCAGGTGTTTGATGAAAGTTTCCAGAGGGTCCACGTCCACCTTTACCAGATGAGCGACTCTTGCCTTTTCCCTGTCTTCCACCAAGAGCATTGCCACGTCCACCACACTGATCTCTACTACCATAGGAGCTAAAGTGTTGAGAAATCAGTAGCAGATCAAGCGGAATGAGTGAGCCTACTCTCATGCACCAACATAAGTTGATAGAGTTCTGTCGAGGTAACCAGATCAGACCTTGTTGTAGTTGATGTCACAAAAGACTCATAGGCTGGTCCAAGACCATTGAGTAAATAAGTGAGAATTTCCTTGTCTGGCAAGGGATTTCCAGTAGACGAGAGTGTATCAGTAAGTAAGCGACCTTTACCAAGGTAGTCTGTAATGAACAGATCTCCTTTAGTTAAATTGGTAAGCCAAAAACGTACTTGGTACTCCTTTGCTTGAGACTGGGAAAAGAGAAGAGTAAGAAGAGAATCCCAGACCACGAGCAGTTGTGGCTCGGAGTACATAACCGAGAATCGAGTCTGATAAGGAAAAGAAAAGGATGCTAAGAACTAGTTGATCATTCCTCTTCCAGATAAGGTATTCAGGGTTGGTTTTTGGAATAGATTCAGTGTTAAAAGGGAGAAACTGTGTAGGTGATTGAATAGTTCCATCTACATATCCATAGAGATCTTGTCCTCTAAGGTACGCATATATCTGAACTTTCCAAAGCAAGTACTTCTCAGTAACAAGCTTGATAGTCACTACGTGAGAGAAAGAAGAAATAGTAGAGGAGGGAGGCTAAGGAAGGGAAGGTGAAGACGTAGCCATGGATCAAGAAAGACTGCTAGTTGAGCAACTCTGATACCATGTTAAGAGAGGGGTTTCCTTAATGGTTTTCTCTACTATTCATTATCAAGTCAATGTATATTTATACACTGTTACAGAGAATTAATTCTGTTATAAAGAATATCTAAAATAGGAAAATACAAGAAAATAAGATAATATTCTAGACTACGTTACAACAGAGGGTATATGGTTAATACTTACGAGTCTGCATGCCTATCTCGCACAATATTACATCCATGACACCACCATTAAGGGGTACCATATACTCGGATTCACGCCAGGCCCTTAATACATGCATATTGGCTCCAACCTGATCAACGTCAAAGGTGAACATAGGATTATTATATATATATAGAGAGAGAGAGAGAGAGAGAGAGAATGTTGTGGAAAGATATGCATGCATACATACATATATATACACACACATATATATATAACATCTTCATTTTCTCACTGTATAAATATAGGGCAGTGCTACAGTTACCGCTCAAACATCTCGTTTGAGCTTCCCGCTGTACATGGCTGCCACGTTAATAAAAATAAAATAAAAAACACACTTTCTCCCTCCCAACATCCCCCCTTCCCCTGCTACTCATTTCACCATTAGAAGTGAAAATCCCAAACCCGACGTTCTCTAATCTCACTTTTTCTCTAATCTCCACTCCAAAACCTAATCAATCAAACAATGGAATATTATGAGCACAAAAGTGAGTTGGAGAACCAGGAAAAGATGGGAATACAGTGATGACAAGTTCACACAGAGATTCATAAAAATACAAGATTTTGATGCCAGTAAAGTATACGGATTCCAAACGTGAAATTCTTACTCTAGTGAAAGAGTGATTTTTTAGGTTCTCTTTTTACAGTGACACGATTTTGTGTTTTTGTTCATGACCAATATGTAGAGCATTGATCAACATTTGAGAAAAGCTCACAACTTTAATGTAAATTAGCAATTTTTGTGGATTCCTACCTTTTTTTGTGTTAAATTTTCACAAATTGGGGGTCGATGAATCTTACAATTCCGTTTGGTTGCTTAGAAAACGTACGAAGGAAAGAAAAATGACTCTGACACCTAAAAAGAATTCACTTTCCATTTTTATGATAAAGTCTCAAGATTTCTTCCTTATTGTTTCTTTCTCCGTGCTTTCCCAACGACTGAAGGGTGCAAAGTGACAACAAGAAAACGGTGAAAAGAAAAAGAGAGTATACGAAAGAACTACCAGCTTGGCCTTTTGAGGAGACAAAAACCCGAGAGAAGTGATGAGTGCTTCCCAGGAATACCCGAAGCTTTTGAGGGCAGAAGAGTCCTCTGAATCTAATACAACTTTAATTCGTGAACTTGGTTCCTTAAGCAATATCGCGAGAAGAGGATTGGGATTCAGCGGTTTGTCGCAGAATGAACGTTGGATTGTTATAGGATGTGGCTTCTCGGTTTCTTTGGATGGATTTCTCAAACGGGATGGGTTTCTCAGAAGGTATGAGAGACCGGGATGACGAAATAATGGGTGCGAGCACTTGAAGACGAAATGGTGCGGGATGGATTCGTTTATTGAAGACGAAGAAGAAGGTTGAAGATAAAATGCTCAACGGTTCGTTTATTAAAGCCAAAGAAGGAAGGCTGAAGATGAAATATGGCTGCTTTAATTTTTAATTTTTAAACACTTACATCGTGGCATTCCACATCAAGCGAGAAGGGAGAAAGGGACGGGACTTTTAGCATTTTCCATAAATATATAATCTCTTTGTCAAATCAGCTTTCCTTGGAGCTTTTATTCCTCACACATTTGATCAGGCTTTGAGCTCTGATCAATATATAGCCCTAGCTAGCTAGCTGCAGCAATATTATTAATGCTCCATTTTTTGTTCTTGATTTTGAGTAGCATAAATGATCATGAAGAAATACTAAATTATGGTAATCCAACTAAAAATTATAGCTCCAAACAGTTTCTTTTTTAAAAGAAGAAATAATTACTATCACATGACACAATTTAATATATATGACCACATGAGATAATCTTGAATATCGTCTCATCTTTTTCAGTTCTAAAGAAATTATCAAAGGTAGCACTACAAGTTACTCAGATAATAAATATACCAAAATTACTATATATTTTTTCATGACTTGAGTCGTTATGATAATCTGATCACTAATCTTATAGCTTGATGATATTTACTTTATTTTTTTATTAAAAAAATATTCAGAGATCATATAAATCAACCAATGCAAACATGCCACTGAATTAAATTATAAAATTATTCTTATTTTATATAAATTTGTAAAAAATTTATAGTTGTAAGGTAATAATTTTCCAATACAAAATATAAAATTCTGAATAATATAAAAATATTTGTTTTCTATTTACAATAATTTGTACCTCAATTTGGACCTGGCCCAAAACTCAGGAGTGGCTCGTTAGAAATTACACTCGGCCCACAGCTTAGAACCCTTTGAATTTGGTCCCAAGCTAACTATCATCGCTGACGTGGATCTCCAAAGCCCCAAAAGCGCACTGATTTCTTTCTTTGTTCGGCACTTTAGGTTTTTTCCTCCAAGTTTTCCGACAACCACGGAGATCTTCAGCGTCTTGTTTCAACTATATGCGTTTGCGGAGAATTTAATAATCGTACTGGTTGATTTCTTTTAGGTGCCCCTGAATTTTTATTATTTTGCTTTGTTTCAGTGAGGTTCTTTATGTATGGTTTCGAGCTTACAACAGTTGCTCCGTAGGCGATCTTTTAGTTTTATGGGTGAATTTTACACATCGTCGAGAACTTTATGAAGAAGTCTAGTTAATTGAATTGCTTTAGGTAGTTATTCGTCAACGCTCATAATTTAGGTTCGGTTAATCTCAAAATTCAAGGTTGGTTTGACGGGGTTTATTGAATAGATATCTCTGAGAGGATGGGTGTAATGCGGTGCTCCTGTTCCCAATTCCGGGTGGGACTTTAGTGATCTAAATTTTGCGGTGCTCCTGTTCCCAATTCCGGGTGGGACTTTAGTGATCTAAATTTCTAAGGTTTTGGTTCTGGTCTAGTAGAAATGAGTGTGGTGGGATTTGATATTGGAAATGAGAACTGTGTTATTGCAATTGCGAAGCAACGTGGGATTGATGTTGTGCTGAACGATGAATCGAAGCGTGAAACACCGGCAGTGGTGTCATTTGGCGTGAAGCAGCGGTTCATGGGTTTGGCTGGAGCCGCTTGTGCGACAATGAACCCCAAATCAACTATTTCTCAAGTGAAGAGGTTAATTGGTAGGAAATTTAAGGAACCGGACGTTCAGAACGACCTTAAGTTGTTTCCTTTTGAATCTTTAGAAGGTCCAGATGGGGGCATCTTAATTAGTTTGGAATACTTGGGCGAGATACAAAAGTTCACTCCGGAACATATTCTGGGAATGCTGTTTTCTCATTTGAAGCGCATAACTGAGAAGAATCTTGAAATGCCCATTTCGAACTGTGTGATTGGGATTCCCTCTTACTTCACGGATTTGCAGAGACGTGCTTATTTGGATGCCGCAGCAATTGCTGGACTGAAGCCGCTGAGATTGATGCATGACTGTACTGCTACAGCACTTGGTTATGGTATTTACAAGACTGATTTCTCTGATGCGGGCCCAACTTATGTTGTGTTTGTGGACATTGGTCATTGTGACACACAGGTTTGTATTGCAGCATTTGAGAGTGGACAAATGAGGATAATTTCCCATGCTTTTGACAAGAGCTTGGGAGGCAGAGATTTTGATGAGGTTCTGTTCAGTTATTTTGCTGCACAGTTCAAGGAGCAGTATGATATCAATGTCTATTCAAATGCCAAAGCATCTATTAGGTTGAGGGCGTCTTGTGAAAAACTAAAGAAGGTGCTGAGTGCGAATGCAGAGGCACCATTAAATATAGAGTGCTTGATGGATGAGAAAGATGTTACGGGTTTTATTAGAAGGGAGGATTTTGAGAAATTGTCATTAGACTTGCAAGAGAGAATTAGCGTCCCTTGTCGTAAGGCTTTGGCTGACTCTGGTTTGACTGTGGAGGAACTCCACTCAGTACAGCTTGTTGGCTCAGGGTCTCGGATACCAGCTATTAGTAGAAGGTTAACTTCTCTATTCAAGAGAGAACCAAGCCGGACAGTGAATGCGAGTGAGTGTGTGGCACGTGGTTGTGCTCTTCAGTGCGCAATGCTTAGCCCGATATTCCATGTACGAGAATACGAGGTTCGTCCTGTTTCTATCCAGCAGTTCAAAGTTTGCAGTGTTTCTATGAAGATGATATCTTTTGGAGCGAGATACAACGATTTCTACCTTTACTTAATGTTTTTTTTTCGCATGGTCATTATGTTTTCAGAGATTTACGTGCTTATATTCGTTGTTTATTTTATGAGGGTTCATTTCTTTTCTGGTTAATATGGAAAGATGTTTCTTTGAAGTTAGGACTACCACATATCAATTGTTGGCCATTCTGCAAATAACGTTGTTCTTATCTCTCCAGGACAATTTTTTATTTTTATACATAATCCTACCTATTTCTGTTCTTTTCATGAGAAGGGGCATAAGCTTCTTGAGTTGGACTATCAAAGTTGGGTCTTGAGCTGGAGACATTGATAGAGAACTAACTCAAACTAACTCCTAATGGCATCCTCTGTATTCTTATTTTCAATTCTATTTTTTTCTGACCATTAAAGACATGATATAAATTAGTCATTTCTGAAATAAGCATGGATCTTCATAAGTTTCAAATTCTCTTCAAAACACCACCAGAATATTAGAGATGCCTGCTGTACTTTTGTGTGTGAAGTTCTGATTGGTATTATGATGTTCACAGATGTCTTCATTCATTCCTTATCAAAAAATTCTTGCTGTCATTCACAGGTTCAAGACGCATTTCCTTTCTCCATAGGATTCTCATCAGATAAAGGTCCAGTTTGCACGCTTTCAAATGGCGCACTTTTGCAAAAACACCATCCATTTCCAAGTGTGAAGATTTTTAGTTTGCGTAGAACTCATATTTTCCATATGGAAGCCTACTATGCTGATCTAAGCGAATTACCTACTGGGGTGTCATCTAAAATAAGCAGTTTTAAGGTATGACTTCCTCTTGAATATGCCTTTTCCATACATAATGTAAATTTTGAGGTCTGTAGATGATATATTGAATCTAAATCATGCATGCTACTGGTTTACACAACGTAACAAATTAACAGTAGCTCCTTTTGGGTATTTACAATTGTAATGTAAAGCACTCCTTATTATGATCTTAAAGCAATTTTCCTTCAGTTTGTCCCCTCTCCTCTCTCCTTTTTCACTATAAGACAAACTTGTTTCTGTGGCATTTTGTTGCTCACATTTTATTTAGCACTCTTAAGAACAGAAGAGAGGAATAGTTAGATTATTAGCATCCTGATAGTTACAATCTTATGCTAGCGAAATGCCCGTTAGCAACATTCTAATCTGTAACTTAGGGGTGGTCGTGGCCTTAGATTGGATGGTGAAAATGGTTTGTTGTGGCTGACCTCAAGCACTGAGGATAGAAGACTTGGTTGAATCGATCTTAGTAGAAACTAATACTTACTGTTGCATGGCTACCTTGAAAAATAAGGGTCCGTTTGGCAACATAACTATTATCCAGTATTCTCAGATATTCTAAGATATTTCCTTCCCAAGTATCACTCAAACATATTACTTTTCAATTTCAAATCTTTAACATTTTCATCTAATCATTACGAATTTTCCAAACTCTCGAACAAAACACAAAAAATAATTCTACTTTTTCAAATTTCAAAATAAAAATTATATTAAAAAATTATATTCAAACAACTTATTAACTTTATAATATTTTTATTCAATTTTTTCTCTCCTTTTCCAAAACTCAATAAAACATCTTAATTCAAACTATTTCACTAGTATTCACAGATATATTGAGACATCATAAGAAACTGGCTTGTTCCATCCCAAAATTCTCATCTCATCTCATCACATCTCATTCCCAAACATCTTTCAAATACAAATACTATCAAATTAATCATTACAACTTTCCCAAACTTTCAAATAAAAAATAAAAAACAATTCAATTTTTTCAAATCTCCAAACAAAAATTATATTAAAAAATTATATTTTAACAATATTTTAATTTTATAATATTTTTTATTCAACTTTTTCTCTCTCATTTCTCAAACCCCATAAAACATTAACTCAAACTATCTCACTACTATTCACAAACTTTTTTTTTTTTTTATAAGTAAGAGTAAATTTATTGATATGAATGAAATAGGTATAGCTCATGTACACAAGAAGTATACAAAAGAACACCTAAGTACATTCTAAGATCAAGAGATTAAAGACAAGAAGTCATGTGCATTGTTTCCATTAAGCACAATGGCTGAAAACCAAAGCATTAAAGTGTGTACAAAAAAATTCTGAAACTATCTTACTACTATTCACAAACTATCTTACTACTATTTATAAAATTATCATCTCATCTCACTCCCCAAGCTTGTTGATTTGAAAAAGTTAATTTTTTTTTAATTTTTTGTTTGAAAGTTTGGGAAAGTTGTAATAATTAGTTTGGAAGTATTTGTGTTTGAGTGATGTTTGGGAAGGAGATAGGATGAGATGAGATGAGACGAAATGAGAATTTTGGGATGGAAATTTTTTCCAAACAAGCCCAGGGTGTTTTGGATAGTGAGTTGAGATAAGATAAGTTGAGTTGAAATGAAAGTCGAAAGTTGAATAAAATATTGTTAGAATATTATTTTTTAATATTATTTTGTTTTGGGATTTGAAAAAGTTGAATTGTTTATTATATTTTGTTTAGGAATTTGGGAAAGTTGTAATGATTAGATCAGATTAGATGAGATGAATTGAAATGATTTTGGTATCCAAACCTCCCCTAAACGGGCCCTTAAGAGTTCAGTTAGCTTGGTTGGTTTGTCTTGATGCATAGCCATAGATATCGTCAGTGCACAAAAAAGGCATAATATTGGTCATTTAAAGTAGCCATGGGCCCTTGATCACATGATGCTAGCCTATATTTATATACTCTCTCATGCAAAAAGAAGTTATATACTCTCTCATGCCCATGTTACAGAATTGATGCTACTGGCTTTCCTTTATCGTGTTTACAGATTCAGCATACATGAAGACAGATACCTCTGGGTAATAGTTAATGATGACTAAAAGTTGATATTTAATCGTTGCAACATATTCATTAGTTTGGAGATGACATAGTGCAACACTTCTTATGTTCCCCTCTCTTTAATGCATATTTAAATTGACAATGCTTTGACAGCATGAGGTTAAATTTGTCTCCGCTTGCGTTTCTAAATCTGTAATTATTCTCTCTTTTTTCCCTGAGGTACCCATCTTCCAATCGTTCCGGAAGTAATCAATGTCTCAGTCTGAAGCCATTTGCAGTCACTGTTTAATTTTGTTCCTTGGTTTATTTACACTGGATTAATGATTTTTCATTTCTCTAGGTTGGCCCTTTCCAAGCTTCTCACATGGAAGCAACAAAAGTTAAAGTTAGACTGCAGCTAAACATTCATGGAATTGTTACTGTAGTATCAGCATCGGTAAGTATATAATTATATCAGTCAATACACTCAGCAAATTGGGCCTAAGATATTTTTTAAAAGATAATGAGAAGTTATCATAATCCTTTTCTACTGTATCAGCAGCTATTGGAGGATGATATTGTTGATCCCCATGCAAGGAGTGATGCTCACTTGACTTCAGATAAGATGGAGGCAGAATCCAATCGTGGGTCTGCTTCTGTCCCAAATAGTGCCGAAGATAGTAACCTTAAACATTTGAAACCTTCATCCATGTCTGCTGTAAGTTCAATCGGCTAGCCATTTTTTGTGATTCTTAGCTCTAGACTGTGTTGCCATTAACAATTTACTGCCTTCCACATTCTCTGGAAAAGTGAGAAACATATGTTTTTTTCATTTGTAGTTAGTCTCACCTTTGAGAGCCTTAATCTTATGTACATCTTATGTTGTGTTTAACTGAGGACGTTCTTTGTTATGAGTTGGAAGTTAAGGCTTTAAATTCATTTCCTTGAGTAGGATGATGGGATGAGGAAAAGCAAGGTTGTCAAAAGGCTTGATATTCCTGTTAGTGAGCATGTCTATGGTGGAATGGCAGATGCTGAGCTCTTAGAAGCTCAAAAGAAAGAACTTCAGCTGCTGCAACAAGACTTAAAGATGGAGCATACCAAAGATAAGAAAAATGCATTGGAGTCTTATGTCTATGAGATGCGCGATAAGGTATAATACAAAATCCCAAATCAGTGTCTTAGCTATCCTCCCAAATCTAAAGACCACTTCTGAGACTAGGGGAATCTGCCTGCAGAAAATTTGAGTCAAACCTACTACACCTTGGCAAAGCCTTTGTAGAATATGGCTATAAACCTTTTGCACGTATGTAGAGGAACAGAAACTGACTCTCTGTTATGGTAACACTTAATCATTCCTTGATTAGATGAGGGGATCCAAGGCTATTGTGACATTGACCTTTAGAGAGGCTCTACTTGGAGGGAATGGTTGGAGAAATTCCCTGGCTTGTTCCCTTAAGCCTCGCATCTAATGTCGGGACTTAGCAATGTTTTAAGCCTAAACCTTATTGCTTTACCCATGCGGTTTCTTATTACCATTTTTCACTTGAAATATATGCTTACCTTTTCATGGCTACATTTGAATATATAATTTCCCCTAGTATGATTTTGATGGAAATTAAGTTCCCTTACTTTCAGTGTATTTAATGAATTTCTTCTAGTTTGTATTGGATTTGAAATGAAAAAGTCTTAGTTATGACTTTCCCTCATATATTTAGCTGATGATACCTCATGTCTTTAACTAATGATTGAATATCTGGATCTGAATCATTGGTATGCGCAAACCAGACACCTCCATGTGTGTCGAAGTCTTAAGATTATCACTATTCATTCTTTTAAACTTTTGATGCCATTATTTCTTGGAGGGGTGATTCATCACATTCCTTTTTTTCAACATTTTCTTGTATCCTTTTATTAAAGACATTGAGTATGATGATAGACACTAATTAAGATTTTGCTTTGGTATAGAGCCTCTTTCTTCTTGTGAAAATTAAAGCTGATAAACAACTAGAATTTACAACTAGGATGCTAGTGACAGGGTTCTCATATCTACAATTCTCTCATTCTTTTTTTTTTTTTTTTTTTTTATAGGTAACAATGCCTTCATTTGTCATGAGGTCATGGTATTTCATTTGTCGAGTCCATTTTGCCAATGTTTAAAGTTTCATGTGTGCATCTTAAATTGTACTTAATATTCTCCAAGTCTTTGTACTGTTTCATTCGATTTCAATGTTCTGGATGCTTGCATAACACTACTCTGTGATAGATATTATATAAATATCTAGGATTCTACACCGAGTTAGAGAGGGAAAGGATCTCCAGTAATCTTGAACAGATAGAAGAGTGGCTTTATGAGGATGGAGCTGATGAATCTGTAGATGTTTATACTGAAAAACTGGAGTACCTTGCAAAGGTGAAGAACAGTTTCTCATTTTTTAATGAATTATTACTTAAATGATGCATCTAACAGGGTTTTAATTTGTAATAGCTGCTTGATCCCATTGAGAACCGATATAAGGAGGAAGAGGCACGGGCCCAAGCTAGTAAGGGTCTATTAGATTGTATCACAGAATACCGGATGCTTGTAGGATCACTTCCAGCTGGGGAGAGAGATGTGGTATGATTCTTGTGCATCAATTGGTTGGTGGTGCAGAGATTCTTGGTAAATAGCCTCGGTACATCATTTTGGTCCTTTTCTTTTACAGATCATTGGCGAATGCAATAAAGCAGAGCAATGGCTACATGAGAAGATCCAACTGCAGAATGCTTTGCCTAAAAATGCTGATCCGATATTATGGTCAAACGAAATCAAGAGAAAGGCAGAGGCTCTCGACATGTACAGTTCTGATACTATTAATTTCCAGTAACAAATCTATGATTTAAAAAAATCGTACATACAAAGTCCACCTAAAGTGTTTAAACTTCTGAGTTCTTTGATTGGAGAATGATAGAAACTCATTAGTCATTGGGCATCATATGGGGCAAAATGGATATAGGAGTCTAGCGCAATAAGAAGTCATATATGTCATGCTCACCCACTTCTCATAAAAAGTTATACTGACTATTTTGCTGCCCTGTCTGCCCTTGAAAAAAGTTTATTGCTCACTAATCATCTTCATACTCGGCTGGTAGTGGTAGGTTTGTCAGATGATCCTACCCTACAAAAATCTCTCTAAATCAAACTATAATTTCAATTGGATATCGTGGCAATGATGTATTCTTTTCTTTTCATTTGAAATTTTTACCTTTATTATACATATTCTAACCCCTTGGGGTTGGCTCAAGTGGTAAAGGCCTTGGGCTGGGTATGCTCTTCTCAAGTCTAAGGTTCAAATCCTCTTGGGTACAAACAATCTCTAGTGGCCATCGGACTGAAGGATTTTTTCCTTGAATTACTCGAGGTGCACTTGCAGGAAACTCCTTACCGAGGCTCTGTGCATCCCCGGGATTAGTCGGGACGCTGTTCTTGGACACCCAGTGCCAATAAAAAAAATAATAATAATAATACATATTCTTGCTTTTCTTTCCATTTTTTTTTACATTAAACCTGATGGGGTTCTGTGAATTGTTATAATCAGGACAGGGAAACAAACAATGAGATCCCTTGCTTCTCCCCCAAGTTCAAAGGATGCAGATGACTTGGATCAGAGGGACAAACCTGATGGCATTAGCATGCAAGTAGATTGATGTGGATTTACCCAACTTTTCACACTGGTTCATCTTGATTATGTGCAAGAGTCTAATACCCGCAACACATAAACAACTTAATCGTGTGCAATAGATTAACGCTGATTCATCTGGAATCTTTTTGCTTCTTGACAGGTGTAAAATCTTACACTTAACAGTGGCAGCATTGTTCATCCTTTTAAGGGTAAGCACCAGTTGCGTTTGTTTGTTCTCTTGCGCAGGACACGATCACCACTGATTATAGTTACTTTTTGGCCTTCTTTTTTTGTTTTTTGTAATAGACTCTGTGTAGTTATATACCATTCAATGTGGAGGATAATAAAGAAAATTACACTCAAACCATATTGTATGGGAAACGATCAGGAGAATTCCTCAGAAAGAATCCATGATTTTCTATACTTATTTTAAGTTCAAATATTACTTTTTCTGTTGGAAGAAACTCAAAATAGGAGACCCATCCCCACCACCACCCCCCAACCCCTTTGTATTTGCAATTGAATATTATCAAACCACATTTTTCAGGCCAAAGGCAGCATGACAAACGACCTTAGTGAGAGCGGGGGACGGCTCTCATTTGGACCACGAACTCGAATATCATGCATGACATTTTGTGTGTAGGACACAAAATAAATGGTGTTGTCATTGTCATTTGTTATTTTTCTCCCACCATGTCTTCTTTTATTTGTTAACCATGCATCCTATAGATATTATATATGTTATGTATGCAAAAAGATCATGTTAATTATGATTCATGGCTAATAATTTAAGTCAATATGAACTGGTCCAGAGGTAAAAGACAAGGAGGATACATAGCAAAGTTTTAAGAGCACATCGAAAACCCTACACATTCTCTCCAAAGGCGATAAAAAAAAAATAGAACATCTCAATTCTGTCCATACAGCATACGGCACAACTCAAAAATCGTTACGTGGTCCAATAATATTGAGCCTGAGCCAGCATGGCAACTGAACATAAACTTTTGGTGCCAGGATGAATCCATCAGCTTGAGTACCCTTTTTATGATATGGGTCTATCTCCCACTTTGCATTCTAATATACAGTCAAATGTACGTAATTTGACAGCAAGTTTATTGGCTCTGTAGCAGAGGCTCCTTGATCTTGTCCTCCCATTTGTTCAACCGCCTCCTAGTAATCTCCACCTGAAATTTCAATTCCTCTTATTGCAGCTTGTTTTTGTAACAATTTTCCTTGTACTTTTTACTAATAAATAAGTCTTGCTATTTATTTACAAGTAATTATTTAGAAAAAATATTGATAGAAGCCACTGTTTGCAGCATCCATTTTGCACACAACATGTGGCTTCATCCAGACCGTCTGTTTCTTAAAGTGAAAAAAAAATGAAAAGATGAGAAGAAGCCACATAGTGAGTGCAAAGTGTGCACTCACAATAGTGGCTTCTCTCTAGCATTGCTCAATTATTTATTGTGAGATTTTTTATAATTTAAAAAAAAAAATAATGACTTTTTTTTTCTGTTATTTGATCTGCACTCAGACTTCCACGTTATGAGATATATATATTTGATGTATCAATAAATATACTTAGAAATATACGTATTTTCTTCATAAATATATCTTAATGATCATCAAGTAGTCTTGTAATTTAAGGTAAATGAAGAGCTAATTATATACCTCTTTATTCCAATCCGTGCGAAAAGTTACCCACAGTAGAATGAAGGTCTGCATGATAGTTCCTCCTATCATCCCCAACCATATTCCCTGCACGTACGCACATGATCAACCCAAGATTAGCTCGGTCTTTAAAAGTTGAGAGCAATCTAATTCAGTAGTACTTCACTAGCAAGCTAGCTAGCTTTCCTTTTGATCAATCCTAATAGCTATGCAATTTTGAGCAAGTTTATCTTTTCTGATCACACCTAAATTGATATATATATATATATATTTATATATATACCTCGAGTTTATTTTACGTGTCTTATCTCTTTCACGTTTAGATTTACCTTAGCGCCAAGGTCGAACTTGAAGCCTAGAAGGCAACCCAAAGGTATTCCAACCACGTAATAACATCCAACATTTACATATGCCACAAATGTTTGCCATCCACATCCCACAGCCACCCCTGCATGCATGCAGATCATGATCATTTGCACATTAGCTACTCTTTCTCTATCTCTACAAGATATATATATATATATATTTATATATATAGCCCCCCCAGCCTAATCGAAAGATCATGCAGCTAGCAAGCTGGATCTGGTTCAAAATTCACACCCATGAAGTAGTCATTAATTAATGTTTATAACAGCTAGCTAGCTATATATAACAGCGATCAATATTTCCAAATTAACAAGTATAAAGAAATCTTCTTAATTTCTTCAAGATTATTGAGACTATAGAAGCCTGCAAAACAAGAAGGAACCAACTCTTCCAGAAAGTATGAATGAGTCTGAGAATTCTAGAATATTTCTGTATACCGTTTTTTGCACAGATGTCATATTTTCATTAGAAAGTTATATTTTGTATTGGTTGAATAGTGTCTATAAAAAGGCATACACACTGTGTAAAGCATTTTTTTTTTGTCGGCCACTGTGTAAAGCATTATGAATGAAGAGGAGTATTTTCGGGACCTCGTGACTCTGTTTTCATTTGTGGCAATTACTCGTACAGCTAGCATGCACATCTTATTCTCAAGTTTCAACAAGGATCAGTACGTACGTACTAGAGAAAATTAAAATAATTACGTACCAGAAAGAACTGGCTGTACCCCATTGAGAATGAGAGTGAATGCCAAGAAGGGACACAGCTCCGAGACAGCATTAGCGACGGCTTCACCGCCGGTGAAGGCATAACTTATGATATCCCGGAGAGCAAGCACAACGACTGCTTCTATTACAGCAATAATGAAAGAAACCAAATTGACGATTAAAACTGTGAATGCTGCTGACTTGGGATGTCCAGCCCCTAACTCATTGCTCACCCTCACACTGCATGTCCTTTCAATCAAGTTAACCAGCTTCGGTTCTCAAAGTAATTACATATATATATATATATTGAAAAAGATGACAATAATATATAATAGCATTAATTAGAGTTGCATGAGTAATTATGACTGACCTTGCTGCTGCATTAAACCCTACTGAAACCATGAACAACAACCCATTAATAGCCATGCTGCACAGTATCATCGATCATGAACATTTATTATTATCACTCCAGTTACGCCATGCAGATCAAGTGGGGACATCAAGCAAACATTATATATATATATATATACATATTAGGAAAGACAACGTTTCACACGTGTGTCTAGTTTAATTTTACATAATTTTTTATTTTCTAAATAAATAAATTACTTTTAAAAGTAGAAATAATGAATTATAGAGAAAAAATTCAGTTCATCATCTCATATACTATACAATAACATGTGATTTCTTATTTTCACCATTCAATTTAAACATATATATTGATGGTTAAATATATGTGTTTACACATCAAGAAAAAAATATTGATAACTATTATGCAAAATATCACGTATGTTATGTGCAAAAATATGAGAAATATGCTACCTGTCAATTTATAATGAACAACAAAATGATAATTTAAATTCATACAAATTTTCAATTTTAAATATCAAGGGACAGAATTTCATTTCTATTTCAAGATTTTATTCTTGATCATAATAAATATCACATATGTTATATGTAAAATATTGACAACTATAACATAGAAATTATAATAATGTGTTAATTTTAAACTTAGAAAGTAAATTACTAAGTGTTAAATAATTTAATCATATAATTATATTTTATCAGTTATAACTACAAAAAAGAATTTGAACAAGTTGTAATACATTATAAATTTTCAAAGTTAAATTTGGATTAGTTATTAAAGTACAAATTAAAGGAAAAAAATAGTGGAAAGAAATAAAATTTATTTTTTTAAGATTTTATTTTGAATAAACTCAATCTTTATTCAAAAATATGTAAAATAAAAATTCAAACATTATATAAATTTTCAGAGAAGAAAAAAATTAAAAATTTTCTAATATATATTAATATATTCTAGACCATATTATTCAGCACTATAAATAATGTTAAATTATTGCGTTACTCTAAAGGCAGTTTAGCTCTTAGTTTAATAACGTAAACCAGATTATCTTAATTTATTTCAAAAGTTTTCATAACCATTTTTTAATAACAATGAAGAACATTAATTTATTTAACATTTTTACACTTGGCTAAATAAGATAGGATACTCTAACACGTTATTTCTATATTTTGAGAAAAAATGATTACTAATTTACTTTAAATGTGACGCAGACTTTTATTTATTTATTTTGTCTTAGAGCCGTGAATAAAATCTTTGATACATTTCCTACTCATTGGATATCATAATATCATGTGACTTCGAGAATATTTATTGAGTAATGCTACATATAATCGTAAAGTACGTAAATGACGTATAATCGTTTTGTAAAGAGTAAGATTTATTATTAAAAAAATAATTTTTTTTCATATAGGTTTGTGTTTGTTTTCTTTTTTTTCAAATGATTGCAAGACACTTACACACTCACGACTGCAACTATCATTTTTTTTTTCAAAACCTAGCCAAAGGCACAACCCTGTAGTTTCCGTTTTCTATTCCACAATTCATAATTTTTTAACATAAATGTTTTAAGTTATTAAGAAGTTATAATTTATTTCCTTATGAAAATTTGTAATTATACTAATGAACCTACTATTATTACTCTTAATAGTTATAGTTGGATGCGTATGTTGTATATTTGTTATTTCCAAAATAAATGTATAATATGTTAATTTTAAAATTCAAAACTATAATGGTAAGTATTAAATAATTTAATCATATATTTTATAAAGTCTCATCCTTGACATTTAAAAAAAATTAAATATATTATAGTACATTAGAATCTGTAGATCTACCTGAAATAGTGTAATTAGTTTTAAGTTAAATAATAAACTATTCAATTTATCCGAAAATGGAAAAAAATATTTAAGTTTATTTCTTAATAAATCATTAAACAAAAATCATTAATAAAAGGAAAAACAATTCAATTCGATATTTACATAATTCAAAATTATTGGAAATAAAATGTTGCACAATATTAAAGTTTAATTTTCAATATTTTGGTTTTTTATTAAAATTTTATGAAGAGTTTGTATCAATTTGGAAAATAAAAAATACTATAGTCCAATTGTAAAGCTCAAACCAATTTGTAACATCACTCATTTTTCATATCTAAAGCTTAAGAGCAGTGCTACACCCTTCGAAATCGTTTTGATAAGGATAAAAAAATTATTTTTTTGATTTTTTTATTCAATTTTTTATATCCTTAAACATTAAAAAAAATTCACAATATCATTAAAAATACTTTCTTATAATAATGAGATGAGATAAGATGAATTGATAGTGTTTCTATATCTAAGTGGAACCTAAAATCAGGGGCAAAATAGGAAAAATTTTATTGGGCGAAAACACTGTTCACGGGGAGGGGGAGTGGCAAAACGGAAATTTTGGAATACAACCAGGGGCAAAATGGGAAAAAATCAGGGACAAAACGGGAATTGAGAAACAAGAGCAGGGGCAAAACGGGAAAAAAAATATTAGACGAAATACTCGAAAACACTGTTCACGGCGGCTTTGATTCGCTCGCGGCGGTTAACGGCGGCACGATAGGAGCTGAGAATGGAACCGGAGGAGCGCCGGACGGAGGGGAAGAGAATGGACCGCGCGATGTTGGCCACGTCGGCGTGTGGCGGCGCACTGGAGGGGACGAAGAAATGGGTCGGCCTCGGCTTGGATTCGCTCGTGGCGGTTAACGGCGGCATGATAGGGTCTGAGATTGAAAGGGGAGGGACGCCGGCTGGAGGGGAAGAGAATCGGCTGGGCAGTGTTGGTCACGCCGGCGTGCGGCGGTGCTCTGCAGGAGACGAAGTGGACGGGAGAGGGAGATGTGGCAAAACGGAAATTTTGCAATACAAGCAAAGGCAAAATCGAAAAAAGTCAGGGTCAAAACGGAAATTGAGAAACAAGAGCAGGGGTAAAATAGAAAAAAAAATATATTAGACGAAATACTCTTTCTAAGCTATTCGTACTTTATATATAAGTAGATATATTTATATATGAAAATGTTAATTTAGAATTATTGTTGAATAAAGTTCTATACACGTGGATCAATGGCTGCCCGCCAACCTTCGTACGTAAATCATGAAAAACTTTAAATAAAGATAAAGCGAAAGCTACTTTTCTATATACCCCTTCCTCCAGATCCTTCGAAAGTCTTCGATCGATCGTCTTCTGCCCGGCCAATTTGCAACTTTTATCCTTAAATGCGATAAATGAGGAATCTTTTCTATATGGCCCCTAAGGTTTGAGGACCTCATAATTTCACCCTATCGATTTTGTATTTTTGAGTTTTTTTTCTTTTTATAAAGTAAATTGATAACATTTATTATTATTATCATCTGTATATATAATATAGTTATTTTAAAAGTCTCAACAACAAATTATAACAATTATAATTATAATACGATAAGATTTAAGATTCATACTGAAATTTCTCATTTGTGTCTAAACGCGGTACAATTTGAATGATATTGAAATAGTTGTTATATAAGATTAGCAATCGATTTTAACTTGAAAAAAAAAAAGAGACTCGTGAAATATAATAGTTATTTTACGTAAACATAAGTTAGGTTGTAATTGTAAAGATTCTTGTTGTAAATCTATAGATAAATTAATTAATGTTATATTAAAAAAAGAAGAACAAGAAAATCTTTTATTAATCCTTATTTCTCAAATTACTAATCCTGATCTAAAAAAAAGTACATTCCTAAATTCAAAAAGAATATGTTTCGTAAGGAGCTAGAAACTTCTAAATAAAGGATTAGTTTTCAAGATATCTTGGAGAGATTTTAAAAATAAAAATCCAAGGTCATCTCCACAAATGATTTATAAAATAAAATTAATATTATCAGAAAAGAGATTAATGAACTCAATTCTAAAATTAATAATATAAGAAACAAAAAAATATATATAAAAGATTTTAAAATGTACGTTAAAGAATTTATTATTATTTTTTTAAAAGGGATAGTACCAAATTGTCAACTAAAAAAATAAAAAATAAAAAATAAAAATTTAAAAAAAAGATATATGTATGCAGTCACACCGGAAACATGTATCTAGAGTGCTACTCTTCCGGCTCTACTAATTAAGTGGCGAGTTTTCTTACCATACAGCAAGAGAATCCAAAGCAAGCTCAGGGTTTTCTAGCAACCCAGCAATCAACACCAATATCTGAAAGTACCACGTCTCCAAGCACAACATCACCGCCGATGCACTCGACAATTTTAGAAACTCCCAGAGTCCAGAAAATGCTTGCAAACTAAGCCCCGTCCAGGTCTGCTTACACTCACCGCTAACCAAGATGTAAACGAACTGAGCGACCGCCATGATCCACCACGACAAGCTCAGCACCAAGGATGCGCCAATCAATCCCATCCCAAATTCGTACACCGCGAGCCAGCTTAGCAACAGGTGCACCACGAGCGTAGCCGCAGTTATGTACGCACTCGGGGCTACGATGCTCTGGGATTGCAAGAATTTTTGCATGGGGAAGTTCACTGCGTAAGCGAATATTTGTGGGATGATACCGTAGACGAAAACTGCAGCTGAGGACGCCACGGTTATTGGTTCTCCGAGTAAGAGTAAGATGGGCTTCGATAAAACATAGATTAAAGTTATTGGGATCCCAGTAAGAGTCAGGACGACCATCGATCTTTGCAAATATATGCCTAGCATCTCATACTTGTGGGCTCCGAAGGCCTGGCCGCAGAGAGTCTCCACTGCGCTTCCCATGCCTAACTATATATATACAGCCAAAGCAAACCCACGTGTACGTAAGACAGATAACAAGAAATTAAATCAACCAAATCAACACGTTCACGAAAATACGTACATGTTCGATCGCTAGAGAAAACTGTACATACCATGAGGCCGTAGGCGAAGAGTTGGATGCCACTGTTGCCAAGAGAGGCAGCGGCGAGCTCAAGATTACCGAGGTGGCCAGCGAAGACTCGTGTAGAGAGCGACATGAAATTGTTGATCATGTAGACGAAGACGGCAGGTGCGGCGAGGCGGAAGAGGATCTTGAGCTCAATCCCCGTCGCAGTTCGGAGGCGCTTGAATCGCGGCAACTGAGGATCCGATAGCACATTTTCGAGCCGGGAGTCGACTCCATGGACCATAGCCGTGATGGGTTGGGGGTCTGGTGATTGTGAGTACTGCTGATCTGAATCGTTTAGAATGGTTTGGTGGAAGCTGTCTTTGGAGGCCAGCGTGGTTGATCCAGTACTGAGAGTGATCAGCGTGGTAGATTGAGGAGGACTGAGGCGTAGGAGGTTGAAAATGGTGGCTTCACAGTATCACAGGTGTTGCAACTTGCAAGAACGGGATGCATGGGATGGTGTCCTTTATTAATTGCTAGCTATTCCTTTGAGTCCACCCACAGCCACAGCTAAAGAATAAAATTATTCTTTATAAATAATAAAAATAACGATAGAATATTAAATAATAATAAATTAATAAGATTATTATTTTATTCCGGTCGTTTAATAAATAAGATTTAATTTATAATATTTAAATTTTAAATTTTAGATTTTAAAATTAAATTATACACTGAAAGATACAAATGATGATAGGCTGCTATCGTTTTCCATTGTCTTTCTATGAGCCAGTTATCGTTTTCCATTGTATTTCTATGATCGTTTCTGTTTTTTAATTTTTTTTATTTAATAATTAGGAAAGTAATTTTTCATATATTGATGAATTTTTTTATTTTTTAATATATTTAAAAAATAAAATAAAAAAGCAAATTACTAGTAGGCACCCTGCCATCTTTGCGGCAGCCTAGCATGACTCAATGCAGATATTTTTAACTCAGAACCTATCTTGATCATGATGATCATCTCGCATCTCAGGTATCAAATCAATAATTTTGAAATTAAAATTATTGTTTTGATTAATTAAATAGATGAGATTTGTGGATTATTTATGAGAAAATTGTTTGGAAATTAAAATTATTTTTCCAATAAATTAGATATCCAACTGAATAATCTTTATTGTTTTTTATTTGTAGTGGTACAATCGTAAAAGCATAAATATGAGATTTTAAAAAAAAAACATTATATAATAATAAATAAATAAATAAAAAGAACTTTTTTGGATCTAAATTATTGAAAGGATTTTTTTGGCATATGGAATTGCTGCCTGCCAACCTACTTAAATGACATCACTTCAAATGAAAGCTGGTACTTTTGTCGACTGAATCATTCCTGAAGGAGTTGGCCCACAGTCTCACGAGTCTTTTCCTTCCGGACAAGTTGCAATTTTGTAAATTCAAAAATTTTAAATTCACATATTAATGTAATTTTATATAATACATTACAATTATTTTATAATAAAAATAATTTTATTATTTAATTTATCACATTAAATTACATTAATTTATATATTTATTTTTATAAAAATATTTTATGAATAAATATTTTTTCATTTTATATTTAACGCGATAAATGAGGAATGCTTGCAATACTTCAGCCTTTGGGTTTTAACTGAACAGATTTCTTATAATTTTTATTTAAAGTTATAATTTCTAAATAAAACATATAAATATGTAGAGTAAATTTTTTAATATATTTTTTTAAATTGTTTAATTCTTTTTGCTTGAGTGCTTTTAGGTGGGAACCTTGAAGATGACTTTATTTACCATCTGATCTTGATCATGGGCCTTGATTGATATAGTAAAAGGAGGGCCATATTCATGCATGCGCAAAAAATAATATAGTACAATTTGACCTTATTCATTCATGATTAGGTTCCAATAAAAATAGTTGCACTTTGTAAGAGATAATAACAGAAGAAGTTACCCGACAAGGAATCTTGTTACCTTAGGGTCATTATAGTTACGGCCACCGTTCATCTAGACTTCGGTAGCCTACGCCCCTGTCATCAGGTCACTAACTTCCTTGACCTTCTGATATTGGGCAGGCATCAGCCTCCCATATATGATCTTACAACTTTGTAGAGACCTGTATTTTTGGTAAACAGTCGCCCGAGCTTGTCACTGCGACTCCCTTTGTGAGGAGGCTCCCCTTGTCCCGAAGTTATGGGGCTATTTTGTCGAGTTCCTTAGAGAGAATTGTCTCCCGCCTCTAGGTATTCTCTACCTACCCACCTATGTCAATTTTGGGTACAAGTACCCTTTTGTTGAAGATTGTTCAAGCTTTTCCTGGGAGTATGGCATGGATTACTTCACCACCTAGCGCCTGATACTCAAACATTGGTTCGAGGTATTTTCTCTACCCCTTCTTACCCTGAAAACAGAAACACCTTGCGTCTTTGCACCGATAACCATCTTTTGGCTAAATTCTAAAAGAAAAAAAATAAATAAAGAGCGATAATTAGATAATAAAAATAAATGCACTCTATGAGGGATAAATGCACTTTGTTTCTTTATGCATTGCTGTGATATCATTAAGGAGGATATGGTAGAAGCACCTGCTGATTTTTGTAATGGTACCCTTCTGAAATTTTACTATTTTAATTTCATTGTTATTATTCCTAAGGAAGACAATCCTTTGAGCTTTGCTAAATTCAGCCCTATTACTCTGTGTACAGTGGTTATAGTTTTCTCCAAAATTATGGTTAATAGGTTTAACCCCTTCTTTCTAAAATTATTTCTAAAAAACAAGGGGCTTTTATCAGATGGTGTAATATACATGATAATATAACGCTTGCCCAAAAGATACTTCATAGCATAAATGCCAAGGTGCGAGGAGGTAATGTGATAATTAAGGTGGATATGGCTAAAGCACATTATTGACTCGAATGGAATTGTATATTGGATGTTCTCCAAGTTTTCGGATTCTCTGCTAAATGGAGACATCTTATATCTAATCGTATCACTGCTCATTCTTTCTCTATATTAATGAATGGCACTAGTAAAGGCTACTTTCAATCATCTCGGGGGTTGCATCAAAGGGAATCACTGTCCCCTTATTTATTATTGCTGAAGAAGTACTAAGTCGTTTACTTAACAAGAGAGCTACATATGGGAAGATTATTGGCTACAAAACACACAAAGGATGCCCTAGGATTTCTCATCTTCTGTATGCAGACGATCTAATGATTTTTTTTTTTAATGGATCCAAAATTTCTTTGAAGGCATTGGATACTTAGTTATATCAAAATATTTCGGGTCAGAACGTGAATCATACAAAATCTTCTAAACAAACCTCCATTTCTTGTAAGATGATTGGGCTCAAAGCAACAAGGTTTCATGAAGGTTCATCCCCTGCTTCTATTTGGGTCCTTCAATATGTACAGGCAGTATACGCACTACTCATTTTGATTTGTTAATCCAAAAAGTGTAGAAGAAATTAGCCCCCTGGAAAGGAGCTTTACTCTCTAGGGGGGTAGACTAGTCTTATTAAAGCATGTTCTATCAAGTATTCATATTCATCTTTTAGTAGTGCTTAATAAGCCTCGTAGTGTGTTTCATAAGCTTAATCAGATTTTTGCAAACTTCCTGTGGGGTAGTAAGGATGGCAAGAAGAAAAAGAAATTGGTGGCTTGGGATAAAGTTTGCAAGCCTACAGAAGAAGGAGGGTTCAAAATATGAAAGTTAGAAGATTTGGATAAAGCCCTACATATAAAATTTGCTTGGAAGTTCCTATATGGTAATTCTCTTTGGGATAGTTTTTTTCGAGTCAAATAGAGAAATCAACACCACCCTTTCCTCCTTCATCATTTCTCATATGAATCAAATTTTTGGAAGGCCTTAAAACCGTTGTTGAAATTAGTTATTAGGGGCTCGGGATGGATTATTAGTCAAGGTTAGATATCCTTTTGGTTTGAAAATTGGTCGTCTTTGGGAATTCTTGGAGAACTCTCGAATATTAAAAATCCCTCTCTAAAAGTAGCTGATGTATACTCTGAGACGGGAGGTAACCAAGAGAAAATTCAGGAGCTAGTGGGGAGTAACCTCTGTGAAGAATTGAAAACTCAAAGTATCAAGATTGTCATAGGTCCTAATATTCCTATATGGAGAGCTTAACAAAACGGAAATTTCTCTACACTTTCAGCTTGGCAATTCACCTATGACCGCAAAGACAAAGTGGAGTGGGCTAAATTGATCTGGCATAGCTTATTGCTTCGTAAAATTTCTACTTTTATGTGGAGAGGTATGCATAAAGGCTTGCCTAATTTTGACTAGAACATTATGAAGTTGAATATCTCTATGGCCTCAAAATATGAATGGTGTAAAGTGACTGCTTGTGAGTCCTTAGATCACTCGCTTCTAATGGAAGAGATGCCTAATTATGTCTGGAAGTCATTTGAATCAATCCTGCGGCTAAGTTTTGGGACTACTCGTACAGTGGGAATACAATAGTGGTTGTCCAAGGCTTGAGTGGTATCTCAAATAACTGTTGTGTTTCGAATTCTCCCTTCTATTATCAGTTGGTTCCTGAGGCTATACAGATGTAAAACCAGCATGGAGAGGGTTGTTGAAACAGGGGAGCAAGTGTGCTATAAGATAAAGAACTTTTTAGCTCAGATTATTCATATCAACATGACTAAACCTTTCATTAAGATTTCAGATGATGCAGTTTTAAAGCAATTCGGGTTATTGAGTATGCTTGTCAAAAATAAGCAAATTCAAATTTTAAAATGGATGCTCCTTGCATAGAATTTTGTTAAGTTTAATGTGGATGGGAGTAGCATCAGGAATCCTGGAAGAAGTGGAGGTGGAGGAATTATTAGAGATGAGAAGGGTCACATGATATTTTCTTTTGTCAAATATTATCATATCAATTCCAATAATATCACTGAGATCCGAGCCCTCTCGAATGGTTTGAATCTTTGTTCACAGATGAATATAACTCTTGTTGAAGTAGAAACTGATTCTCAACTTGTGGTAAATTGGAGGTAGAAGGGTGGGCTTGTCCCTTGGAGGAGTCAAAAGTACTAGAATGAAGCTAAATTGATGGTGAATTCGATGGTGGTTCGGATTTTCCACTGTTTTAGAGAAATGAATAGCGTCGCAGACAAATTAGCCAAGTTGGGTTCTAGTGGCAAGGAAGCGTTCTTTGAGAATAAAAACAGCCTGCCTAAAGACATCCTTGGAGCTATTCATATGAATCAAACTGGTTTATACGTAATTCAACATAAATAACGAGTATATAAGTTTGGTTAGTTTTATTTTATTAAGGTATGCATCTTGTTTTCTGTTTTTATTTTAATGCTTATTTTATTATCTTGTATAGAGCTTAGTTATTTATATAGTTATTTTTAATGCTTGGGTTTGGATTTTATGATTTATTGTAATCACCAGGTATATGGTTGTAATCACGGTATTCATCCATCATAAGTAAAGATTATCAATAAAATTTGGGTATTGTCCTCTTCCTAAAATAAACACTCTTTGCAAAATGGATTGGTTGAGTGATAATTGATACACATTTATTCGTATTCCAACATATGCATGCCAATCCAATAAGGGTGAAAACATTGCAACGATGAGAAAAAAAAATTGAAAAATAAAAGATGAAATCAATTGTATACTATACAAGATTTACGTGTTACGACAATGTATTTACGTTCATATAGTTGCAAACAATTTTACTTTAGATGATAATTATAGATAGTGTGAAGACTGTACGAAACTTTAATGCAATATATGTATTAAACCTTAATTAAAGAATTTTGTTGGATTTAAAGGAAAAAAACAGCATTATAATTCTTTGAAAGTCATCAAACCGAATCGCGTAAACATAACCAGACACCATGCGAAGAAACCGAACAACTCCTTGTGTCATGTCACAAATATTGGCACGAAGCACAAGACAGACTCACTCTACATACGCCTTCCTCATCCATCCAAAAAAAAATCCAATTTTCTGTCCCGCAAGTTTCTTTTCTTTCGATGAACTTAAGTCCTTGACTCCCTATAATCTTAAACAGTATGAATATTGTATGTTACTATTCATGTATCATTTGTGCATTTTTGTATCCTTTGTTAAAAATGTTTAAAAAAATCAAATACACTATGGGCACAGTCCATGTTGGACGGTCCTTAGCATTGTCTTTTTTGTATTTCTTATGTTAAAAGAAGGAAAGATTCTAAACAGAAACCCCACACTCTGCACACCACTTAAAAAATATATGATTTTACTCTTTTTGAGAATTTAGTAGATATAACAAGAGAAATACTTTAATCAATGATTACATAAATGTAAATATACAAACTAATGAGATTTGATATGGTACGCTAGATTGTAAAGTTACTTTTATTATAAAATAAATTGAATGGATCATATGAAACTACGCCATTTTATACATTTAGTTTAGCATATTCCTTTTATGTATGTAGCACTTCTTATATAGCAAATACCACATGGAGTCTAGAAAAGTCGCCTTATTATCGTTAGTTGCCCAAATAAGCACAGCCTGTGTTTCTGTATTTAAGGAACCAGAATTCTGCTTCAAATAGCTAGGAAGTAGGGGTGGGCTTTGACTCCGACGAATTCAGAGTGCCCACCTCTGACATTTGACTCCAACTAGGGTCAGAGGTCAAAACACCCTCTGACTCCGACTCTGACTGCTATTAGAGTGAGAGTTCGACTTCGATCGGAGTTTAGAGCTTGGAGTCGGAGTAGAGAACTCCGATCAGAGTAGCAACTGTCTCATAACTCAGCAACATTTTACAATTCACAATTTCATTTTCACAAACACATTCCCTGCATACACTAGTGCCATTCATAGTGTTCCACTCCACCGTAATCTATTCCATTTTACATTTACAAGTAACTCAACAATCAACAACTAGACCCAAAACAATTGTTATACTATAAAACATCAAATAATTCCAGGCAACCCAACATCATGGCAAAAAAATAAAAATTACAAAAATTAATTAATTTAGGACTCTAAGTCTTGGACTACACTTACAAGTACGGCGTCGCAAAGGCTGAACGGCATAGATGAAGGCAAGATCAAGACAGCAAAAGGGAACGTAGCAACAGAGACTCAAAGAGGCAACAGAGACTCAGAGAGGAACCATAGAAGATTCAGAGAATCAGAGATTCAGAAGAAAGGAAAGAGAGTGAGGGGAAAAAGGAAGAAGGGGGGTCTTGCGTTTTGGACTCCCGTGTGAAGATTTTTTTTTTTTTTAATTCAGATGTTAAAATGACATCATTTTACATCTGAATTAAAAAAAATATCAGAGTTCAGAGCTTGGTGAAGCTCCAAACTTTGACTCTGACAATCATTCTCAAAGTCACTCCGAATTCCGACCATTTCAACTCTGTCATAGTCGAAATCAAAGTAGAAATCGGGCAGAGTCTGAGTGGGTGGAGGGTTTGCACAACCCTAATAGAAAGAGAGAAGTTTATCACCAAACTTGTGGTTTTCCCTCTACCCAAAACAAAAGTTGTTTTTTCTTTTAAATATTAAAAATGTTGTTCTTTCAATGGACTTCTTTTCTATCTCTAATTGCACTACTGATATGATAAGTTTTAAACTACTGTCTAATTAAGATATGAAATCATTTAGGTCTCGTTTGAGTATGCTTGGGATAATATATTTTTGAGTTAAGATGAGATGAGATAAGATAATTTTTACTTTTTTGAATTTGATAAAGGTGTGAGTCTCACCAATAATTGAAAATAATTTTATAATTATTGAGTAATAGTTATGAATACATTAATAAAAAGTAATATTTATAACTAATTAAAATATATACCATAAAATTTATATCTCAAAACATATTTTTTTAATCAAAATTACTCTTTATTTCCACCAAAAATTAAAATGGTGGGTTGCGACTGAGGGGAAGAGGCATGACAGAGAGGAAGAATGATCCTGAAATAGGATGAAAAAAAAATGCGCTATTTACCTAACGTTTTACTGTTTATGTCAATTTTGTACTGTTTATGTCAATTTTGTACTGTTCATTATACCATTTATGTGAATTTTTAGACTGTTCATTTAACTTTTTACTTTTTATATCAGTTATTAATTTCAAAATGCAAATGAATGCTGAAAAAATGCAAAGATGAAATAAAAACATCTAACTAATTGCATGAGCCAGGGCCTTCTCTCTAGGAGCTTTTCTCTGCCTTCTCTCTAGAAAAAAACACAAATCCTTACCAGTGAAGTCACCGGAGAGGAAGGGGTGAGCCTCGGCTCTACCTTCCTCTCCATTTCCTTTTCGTTTCCGTTTTCTTTTACACTTCTTAGTTGTGAATATGCTTTTAAGGTAGTGTCTTTTCACCGGCGAGGATTTTCTCAGATCTGCTGCTTTCTGGCCATGAACAGTAAACACGCGCCCCACCACGACGTTCCCCTCCAGTCGATCTACTGGAACGACGCGGAACCGCACCCAATATGTCGGAGCGTGGCCCTCACGCACGGTCTGTTTCCGCGCTTGGCTTTCACGCGCCGTCGCACTCTGGCAGCTCTGTCGGCTACACGCACCGCACCAGCAGACTCTCCACCCTCCGATCCTTCAGATCGGCTTGATGCCTCCTCCATTCCTTCGGCGCGTGGCCCTCACGCGCCACTGCAGAGGCGTGGGTTCACTGTTCCTCCGCTACAAATCTGCTCTTCCCCTGCCGGTTTATCCGGGTTATTGCTTTCCCTAACCGGTGATCTTGTGAGAGAGACTAAGGACCTCACCAACAAATACTTCAAGACTTTCAACTACAGTGCATCCTTTTGCACCGCCTCCTGTGGTGGCTTACCGTCAAAGCGTCTTTTAAGACGTTTCCCTCTTAGTAGGGATTGGGTGGAGACCAAGAAATTGGTCTCAAAACCCCTTTTTTTCTTTTTTCTTTGTAATAGCACTGTATTTATTGTTTTGGGGTGTTTTGTTGGGGAACCCCACCCCCTCTAACATGTATCATCTTTTAATTTAATGAAGTTTGCTTGATTAGAAAAAAAAAAAAAAAAAGAAATAAAAACATCTCACTGATCGTTTGGATACCCAGATGAGACTTGCCGTTCAGCCTATCTCATCTCGGTATCCAAACGGGTTAATGTGTCAAATCAACATTTGTAACTTGAGAAGACAAAATTTAGAACGAAGTATGACATTACATTTGGCGAGTGGTGTGGATGTTCTCGTCACAATAGCCCTGTTACAACAGATAGCAACCTAAATTTATAAGGCAATCAGCTCGGTATTGAGAAATATAACATCACTTTCCCGACTACTTCCTCTACAAAAACTTATTAAACCAGCAAGCAAGAATCAAGAATCACTTATATGCTCATAAACACAATTCTCTGAGTATCTAAAATAGAGATTCTCTACCCAATACATAAATAGTGTTCTATTCAGGAACCAGGATTGTATGAAGTTGGCCTTCATCTATTTGTCCTTTGCTCTTCCAAGGACTGACTCCGTGCAATGTGCATGAAGAAGCTTAAAATCACACGACCATTATGAGGACCATCGAGGAAGCAAATAGCAGAAAATGCATGACATTATCCGTATGAAATCCTGCCAAGCAATTGATCATTAAAGTCAAAGACTGTTTAGGACAAAAGGTTGCAACAGACTATAAGGAACTTCCAACCTCTTTGCCTGTAAGTTTATAGAGAAAGTGGGTGACTGAGGGATTCAATTTATCCATCTTGGGATAGATCCCTCTGAAGGAAAACTGATATCCATAAAACTTAGAATTTAAGTGATTTCACAACATCGTCCATGCATTGTATTTCATGTCCTTTTCATGAAGATTGAAGTGGAAGGGCATAGATACTTCATAACCAACTTGATGGAACAAAATTGGCCCATTTGCACTGTATCTTTTGGATGACACAACTACCTCAATTAAGACAACTACCATTCTTGGTGAGTAAAACTATGTAACCATGCAAGCGTCTGTTGTAGGTTATCCACAATCGACGATCACACAAATCTAACTCACATTTTATTAAATATAAAAAATAAAAATAATGAAAAGATTTGCACGTACCACTTTGAGCAGATGCCACTGCTGGAAGTGCAGGAATTTTGACAGCTGAAATTCCCAAAGCCAGGTTGATAAGTAGAACAGAGAGAATAAGCATTTGTTTCACATCGGATATTGATTTTTGAAAGAAATAAGCAACAAATTATTTGAAAGATCCGGTATTCCATACAAAAGAATAAAAATCAATCGCTGGGACATACTTTTATTGCATGATGAAGCTGGCACTTTAGATGTTGTGGGCCAGGGAGCTGGAATGTTGTCATTAAGATCACAAAGGAAGCTTACTCCTGAAGACGTGTCAAAAGTTGCATCAGAAGGCATGCTTGGCAAAAGACATCCAGCCTCTGCACCAGAAAATGGACGAAGATAAATGTTAGTTACAAGATTGCATTCGGAAAATAATAATCTTTTGTCTATAGACTATGAGTCTATGACTATCAATTCTCAATGCATATGAATTATGTCCATTACCTTGATTTCCAACTGAGATGTTCAAATTACCGGTCCATATCATTTCAAAATGGTAAAAAAACAAAAAAAACAAAAATATCATGTGTTAGAATCAGGTTAGTTAGAGTAAATGTGACAGAGAACAAGTTTATTTGCTTATGAAAGGGAACTGACAAAGGCCTTACCTTGGAGGGAGAAATCCTTGAGGCTTATATGGCAGAGACTATACACATCCTTGTTAATTCCTGATTTTCTTAACTTTGTTCCCAATGATGTAGCACAATCCAAAGCTTGCAAGTTGGTTATAAAAATCTGCTTTTGCAAGTGGGACAAGTAGCTTTCCATGGCCCTACAGCATGTTGTCTGGTTACTCATCCCATCCCCACAGCCCGTTGCTACATTCTTCATGTCAGGGAAAACCAAGGGGCAAACTGAAGCAAGAAATACAAGAGAAAAACTGAGGAAATAAATATAAGATCAGTGATGCCAATACCCCAGGCCCCAGCTGAAGGGATTGGCATCACTGATAAAAGAACAAGTACAACAACTACGAGCAAAAAACACAACATATTTTTGAGGAAGAGGAATCCAGAGACTGTTCAATCGCAATATGTCTTTTACCCAGTTAATCTCCATATCCATGGAATGTGCGCATATTACACACATCTCACTAATGGGATGTGGCCACTAGAAATTATATGCACCCAAGGAATCGTACCTTAGACCTGGCGGGAACATACCCCAAAACCAAGGCCCTTATCAATTGAGCCAACCCCTAGGGGTTAAGAGGAAACAAAAACTACCACACAAAGAAATGTTGAATCAAATATTTTTATAAAAGATTGAGGAAATTATAAACTAGTATCGACCTGCTAGGAGCTACCGATAGTATCAAGAATTATCCCACCCAACAAATAGAGACCAACCTCAAGTTGGAATTTGTACTAGCAAAAGTTTTTCACATATTGACCATCAAAAGTGTGCAATTCTCCACATACTCTCACATTTAATCATTTGCTTCTAACACGAGTAGTCTAATGGTTCCATCGATACTTTAAATTTCTTTAGGTGGCTAAAAAAAAACCCTAGACAAATAATCTTGAGAGAGGTTCTATGGATCTCCATGCATTACCCAAGACTCACCTTTATTTACATTGCAGTTTGATAGTCCTCTGAGAACTTTCTTCGCATGAGAAGGATCAAGTTTACTAGCCAGCCAACGGAGGACAATACTTTTACAATCATTTACCCTAGTAGAGTGCCGAGGTAAGATGTGGAGCCCATCCATGCTCATAAGCTCAGAAGATTTCGAAGCAACCCTCATAGCAGCTTCTAATATTGCGCCCTGACAAATTTGGGCACAACATTCTTTTACAGGATCAATCTCTTTACAAGCTGCCAGAAGCTTAGATGTATCAACAATGGTCTCAAACTCATTAACATCTTTGACCGGGCATGATGCTTGAGTGAGATTTGAACTGTGAACTGAGCATATCTGTGCGAGGCTATCGTTTGCACCCTGGCCTACCAAAATCTGCTCAATATCCGAGAGACAAGGTTTGGCAAGGGTATCATTTAAAGCAAGCACATTGGTTTCTTTGCTTGATTGACCAATAAGAATTGCAAGGGTGGCTTCCAGTTGTGGACAACAAATTACATTCGCCAGAAAGGGTGCAAATGCAGACCAACAATCTATTGCTGTTACACTCATCAAGCTTTCAGCGGCAGTGAAGTTCAACATACACATACCTGCATTGGAAGATCGATAGATCACCAAGCAGAAAAAGTAATTAAACTGCCCAACTCAAATAGTATTAAGAATGCCATGTCAATGGAGATTTATATACATATTAAATACAAATTGATAAATAGTATAAATAAATGGACCTGATAATTTGGGGACAGTGGTATTTGTGAAGGGTACCAATGGTGACGGTGCAAGAAGAGGCAAAAAAGGCCGAGGAGACCCACTGGGAGAGATCTCAGGAAGAACAGCATCCCTTTTTTTATCCACTAAAACAAGATCTTTAAAGTGATTTAACTCGCTGCAGCGAGATTCATGGCAACCTATGGCAGAAACAAGAGTAAATGAGGATATAATTTTTTAAATTAAAAGATAGTATCAGGAAACCTACACAGACAGTTTCTAATATGTTCTGCATAATAAAAGTTGTAAGGATTTGAATTATTACAGGCATGTGATAGAAAGATGTTAGAAAATATATTAGAGGTGAAAATGAAGTAAATCCTAGTTGGACGTAACCTAACACATCATGGTATAGTAGAGCATAGGAGAATGGATCTCATCTTTTCAACTCAAATAGAAATAATATGTACCAAATGAAGCTTCCATCCACAACCCTAACAGACTAAAACCCTTTCAACAATAAATAAAAGGAATGTCAATTCTAAATTGATGATATAAATCTGAATGCACAAAAGCATACTTCTCTAAAAATCCACTCTACCCTACATCAAACAGCACAAATACTAGTGATATGCTGAGTCTGTCATTTACTGATCTATCAGTTATTTGTTCTAGGTAGTGTACTACAATGTGTGTTTCTCACCTGTCCAAAAAAAAAAAAAAA
>QEOT01007492.1:137805-155287 GCA_003123785.1 Pterocarya stenoptera
AGAGAGAGAGAGAGAGAGAGAGAGAGAGAGAGAGAGAGAGAGAGAATGATCATATGGATCGAGGATCATGTCTGTCATGTTGTTTTTGCTTCGATCTTCTAGCTGCATGCATAACGTCAACTCTTTGTTCGATCTTCTTGATGATCTAAGTTGCTCAAGTGGCCGAATTAAACTAAATGCAATAGTTTTCTTCTTCTATTTGTCAAAATTGCTGCTATATTTTATAAGAGACGTTTATTATATAAAGAGATTATATAAAAGTGAACTTACAAACTGATAATGTGATTATATAGGATCTGTTAGATTTACTTTACAGTTATAAAATTAACTTTATAATTTAACATATCACATCAAACTACGTCAATTTGTAAATTTACTTTTATGTAATTGGTTTAAAGATTTCTCGTTCTACAATACATTTCTTCTAGCTACAGGCAAATTCACAAACAAAGTCGCGTACTCCACTGACATGGCATAAGCGGTTGTTTGATACCCAAAAATAAAAAAAAAAAACTACAGCAATTGACTGAATGTAGTGTTTTTTATTTCGCTTTATCCGCTCATCTTTCTGTCAGAATGTTTTTTATCTCCGTCTTCCTTCCAACAATCCTAAACAAACTACAGCAAACTTCACTCAACAACCTCTCTCTCTCTCTCTTTCTCTCTCAGAAAAACATAAACCCTAACAAGAAAGAAGCGTTAATAACAATAGCACTTCCGAGATTTACCCATGGACGAGTACTTCGATCTATTTCTTCTTTCCTCTCAAGTTTGATTATGTTTAGACCCATATTTGCAATTTCGTTCTGATTTATACCCATTATAAAATTTCTGCTTCCCTAATTTCTAAAAGTAACCAATATATTCAATACGTTTTGATTTTTCTGAATTCATTTTGCTGATCGAATGGTCATACTTGAGAGACAGCAACGTCCCAAACGCGTCGTTTCATGCCCAGTCTTCCCACACATTTTTCACCTATTTTTGTCTCCCTCCCATTCCACAACCCAGCCCTTCTCTTCTCTTGAGGCGAGGGTCAATTTATTTTTAAATTTTTTAAAAATTATAATAATATTCTTATTAAATTAAATTTTTTTTTTTCTTTTAATGAATAGTTTACACATGCCATGTCATTTTCGTGCTCAATTGAGTGAATGTAGAATTTTTGTTTACCATATTAAGTTCAAAAGCAGTACATGAACTTGAATTGGGTGCGTTAGTTGGCAATGATTTTAGCACAAGTTCGGAGGCCCAAAGTCATGACCACTAACTCTTATTTCTTGCAAGGCCCAAGATCCACATAACCCAACATTCAAGACACGAGTCAAAACCGACTCAAAAAATCCCCAACTTTCGATTGTTTTTTTCTTTTGAAGAGTAAGCACTATATACACACACGTACAACAAAAAATCTTCACAATTTTTTACTATTTATCTATACTTTACACTCTATCTTTTTTTAAAATTTTTAAAAAATTTTTTTTATCAAATATTTTTTATATAAATAGTGAATAAGAAATTTGAAATATTTAAAAAAAATAAATTCAAAAAAAATTTTAAAAAAATATTAAAAGATATTAAAAAGTATAAAATATATAGTGTAGATGAATAGTAACTGATTGTGTGGCAAAACCCCACGTACAATAATATCGCTTTCATCCTGTTCTACTTTACTAACGGATGCATTAATTACACGTACAAAACTCCGCCCCTTTTTACGTTCCAAGAGTACACACAAGAAATGATCGATCAGAGTAGTGTGGTCACCACAAGCTTCTCTTTTCTACTACGTATGGCGGGCCTTCCCCTCGTTGAAAGCGATAACTCGGTTAACTACAAAGAATTTATAGCCCCACCATCTCTATTAATTAATTATTGTGAAGAATTTAATGCGTATATATATATTAATAACTCGGACGCCTAATTCACTGTGCGACGTCCTTTAATAATTAGGAGGAGTCATGATGATCATCATCACAACGAATTTGTGAGGGAAAATATTGGGAAATGCTCTGTTTAGGCTATATACATCATGTGGTGCTGATTAGATTTCTTGGCTGCCAGCGAAACTTCCACATCACATTAAAAAGAATAAAAAAAAGATGCCAAGCAAATCATTAATTATCTATCACCCGACTGATCTTCTTGCAAAATCAGAGGTGTAATACTGTGATATCCTGTATGATAATAATAAAAATAAGTGGTGAATGAGATCCTACTTTATTTGAAAAAAAATATTTTTTTATTTTTTATAAGATTTTAATAGAACTCTAATTATATCGTTAATTAATCCTTTTAAAATAAAGATCATGTCATATGGATTAGGCCTTTTATTTACACATTACAAGTACTGTCACTTTAATTATTGTACGGATGATCAAGAAACTACTTGCTGACGAAGAAATGGGCAGTTCAAAATCCTTGCATATATATATATATATATGATATATATAACTTGTCCAGAATATGGCATGGCAAGTATATACATCGATCATCTCCATGAAACTCTATATACGTATATATGTTACTACCCTATTATTACCCTTTATAATGGTACCCTATTGTTTCCCTATTATAATAGGGTAATAATAGGATAATAATAGAGTTACTATTATCACCATATTACTACCATATTATTACCCTATTATTAATAAAGTTACTATCACTACCTGTAATAATTCTATTATTATTTTTTATTAATCAGTTTTGTCATTTGAACTTTTTATTCTATTTTTAATTTTTTCATATATTTTTTTTATACCCCTGAATATTTTTTAAAAACAATTAACAACATATTTAAAAATACATTTCCTTAATCATTATAGGACTCCCTGTCGGGATCCATTATCGGTGGATTTACTGTTTGATTATAGAGATAATTTTATCTAATCTTATTATTATAATTTTTTTAAATTTTTATATAAAATATAATAAATAATTTAATTTTTTAAATTTTAAAATAATAATAATATTTAAAAATAATATTTTAATAACATTTAAAAATAATATTTCAATAATATTTTATTTAATTCATCTAAACTTATCTTATTTTATCTTACTATACAAACGTGCGCTGGGTCCCACTGCTCTTAAGCAAACCACGTGGAGAGTATCAGAGTGGATTGGATGACCTGACAGCCGCTCTTACTACACGACGAAGCCTGCAACAAGAAGTTGAGAACGTAGTACATAAGAGTAATTCGTATACAATTATTTTTATAATTTCTTATATAATTATATTTTAAAATAAGGATATTTATTACCCTGTATAAATTATTTTATCAAAATATTTATGATTTAAAATATAATTATATAAAGAGTTATAAAAAAAATTTTGTGTCCATTATTTTCCTTTCTTTAATCTTTATGAAAATCCAACTAACATTAATCCGTACGTGGATCCAATTAAATTATTAATACATAATATCCCTCATAGATTATATATATTGGTAGTCATTCCTTTTTTGTTTTTGAAAAGAAAATTAAATTCTTCATCTTATTATATACAACAGAAAAAAAGAAAAAAAAAGAATTCAGGCCTCGTTTGTTTTTGTATATGAGAATAGACGAGTTAAGATTAAAGTTAAAAGATGAATAAAATATTATTATAATATATTTTTTTAATATTATTTTTATTTTGAGTTTTGAAAATATTAAATTATTTATTTTATTTTGTACTAAAATTTGAAAAAATTATAAATTTATAATAATTAGATAAGATGAAATGATATAAATTAAAAAGAAATTATGAAAATAAACTAATCATACGCTTAAAATAAGTTGTATTCTATAATTTAAAGGAGGATAAAGTATTTCTTTATAGTATTTTTAAAAAGATTACATTGGTCAAAAATATTTTTTATTTAAAATTAAATAATTATTATTGATTTAAAGCGAAATAGATAAAGTAATTTTTTTAAAAAAAATCATAATAGTAGTAGTACCCTATTTATTTGGTTTCGGTGGGTAAGGACGGTGGGGATGGCTTTGTAACATGCGAGATTCAGATTCCACAAATATGACCTACTCGAATCAGATTTTTATTTATGTATTTATTTATTTATTTATTAATTACAGTGAGGCTAGTTCGGTGAAGTCCTCAGCTTCTTAGTCGGGTAGTATCTTTGCTGCTTTCTTCTTCTTTTTCTTTTTTCGAGGGATCTTTGCTGTTGGACATGAGAGACAAAAGTCGTGGGCCATGAATATTAGAAGTATATTCCAAACAAAAATTATTAGACTTTGTTTCCATGATTTGATTCAATTATATATATATATATAAATGATATTTTTGATTTAAAATATGTAAGTCTCACACACTTTTTTAAAAAAAATTAGATAAGTTTGAGACCTATATAAAATCATTTTTTCTCACTCTCTCTTTAAAAATAATGGATAAATATGAGACAAACATGAAAAATTATTTTTTTAATATTAGATCCTATTTTTTTCAAAAGAAATGTGTAAGACTTACACATCTTAAAACTATATCTAACATTATTTTTATATATAATTAAAATTGAGAAATATTTTTACAAAAAATAAACTTACAAAGTGGTGTGCATTCAATTTATACATCAGGTTGTAAAGTCAATTTTATAATAAAATAGATATAACATATAATATAAAATTACGTTAAATTATAAGTTTATTTTTATAAAGTTTCTTTTATAGTTAAGAACTTCTTATTAAAATTATTTATATAAATTTTCATTTTAATTAACACAATAGTTCATAATGAGATAAGAATATCACATCACATCACATGTACTTGAATAATATGTAAAAGTTTCTCATATTTAAAAAGTCATTTATTGGTTAAAAGGGAGAAATGAAAAAGTATACTTATGGTCTTCATATTATATATTATACATAATTTTAAAATTGTTAAAATTTTTTTTTCTCATAAAATATTTAATATATAGATAATAAGTAGAAAAATTAAATTAATTGAGGAAGAATAAAATTAAAATTAAAAATAAATAAAAATAAATATGATATTTAATGTGTTAAAATGATAAGTAGAAAAATACTGCTAGCCGGAAGCATAGGATCCTCCATTGCGATGACAGGTCCAATACTAGCAACTGTTGGGCCATGGGTCTGGCAAATCCAACAAATTTCAAGCGGGTCCCAATCAGCAATCAAAGTCCGGGCACAGCAGGTCCCGGGTCCCACCTCCGCAAAATTAAGGTCAACACAAGAAAGCGGGGCCAGCACATCACAAGTGGCATTTTAGGGTAAGTTTGAATGTTATACTGAATACGTTTAAGTTTGATTATTTATGAATAGTAGTGAATTGAGTAATAAAGAGAATTATATAGGATTTATTTAAATTGAGTTTAAAATGTGTTTAGATGCTAAGATAAATTTAGTACTTTTTTAAAAAAATTAAAAAAATTTATGGATCATAAATATAAAAATGTTTTAATTAAAAAAAATTATAAATTTTTTGTGTAAAAAAATTTTAAGTTGTGATGAATTTAATAATTTAAAAATTAATTATTTAAATGTTAGATTCAATTTAAAGATAAAGTGAGTGAGTACAGCCTAAAGTGAGCGAGTACAGCCGAAGGATCAGCCAACTTTCATTTTGGAATGGAAAATTATTGGTTTCTGTACCCTTTTCAACCTCTATTTCTCGTTTACCGCTAAAGAAATTTATAAAATTAAATTTATTAATTGATATAATTTAACATATTATATTAGATTGTAAAATTATAAAATAAATTTTATTATAAAACAAATTTAATATATCATATAAAATTATATTAATTTATAAATTAATTTTTTATAATTATAATAATATTAGGTATAAATTTTAAATAAATTTTTTTTAATAAAACTTATCTATTTAAAATTTATACACATCATTACTGTTCTCGTATTTAAAGGTACTCGATGAACAATATTAGAGAACGGCAACTGGTATGAGGAAGACGCATGCGTTACACTTCCATTAGAAGCACTAATCAAAAGTGTAAGGCACCTAGTGACACGTGTGCTGCTTCATTCAATTTATCAATTAATATACTGTCAAGATTTGATCGACCAAGCTCTTTTTATTACTAGTGCGTGAACCCTACATGTCCTAGAGTTTTCGGTACTTCTTGTACTCAAGTATAATTGCGATCAATTCAGTAAAAGTTGTATAGTTAATATATATATATATATACACACGATGAATTGAGATAAAAATTTAAATTAAAAAAAATATTATTAAATATTATTTTTTAATATTATTATTATTTTAAAATTTTAAAAAATTAAATTATTTATTGTATTATATATAAAAATTATAATAATAAGATGAGATAGACAATTTATCTTATTGTTTTTTCTAAAACGGGAGTCCAACATATTTTCTTTACTTACTAAAACAATTTGAAAGTCGATTTCTTGCTGCTTGCAAAATCGCTACCATTATTGTCTTGTTTCAAAATTCCAATCTTATAAATTAAATTATGTATAATTTATAATGTAAAGATTTTAAAATAAATAATACTACTATTTATCAAAATCCATCAATCCATTATTTTTTAACCTTTTAGCCCTTTGTGCTAGAGCCACACAAACTTTCTTCAATATGTGTAAAAGCTTTAGGGTGACTGGAATGAGGATTTGGGTGCGAGGGGCTGAGCCCATACTGCTTAGTAGAGCTTGCGGGCCATGAGGAGAATGGGCTGGAAAGGTTCGAGGAAAGGGGGCCTAGGCAGGATCTGCCACGGAGGGCCTCGGTCGACGGTCTATCCCTGTCTTCTCCATCACAATTCACGATGCATTAATGAGACTAAGACAGTGTGGGATCTGGTCCATCAGGGAAATCGGCTGCATTAAATGCATCTTAGAATGGGTTCCCCCAAGGCCGGACCCCGATACCTACTGCGGGTGGCCGCATTAAATGTTGCATCCCACCGCCACAGTAAAAGAGTTGACGACCACAATGGACGGTCTTTACGAGAAACAGGAATTAGAGGGAAGTGGAACAACATCTTGAAAATGATGATACTTAACGGGTAAGGTAGACTCTCATTGGACTACTAGGCTTTGAAGCTTTTTAGTCTTCATGAATAGAATTGACTTTGGTATCGAAGGATTCCTCGCTCCCTTCCTAACCTCTCTCTCTCTCTCTCTCTCTCTCTTGCAGGTACCACACAACGATTCAAGTAGACAGCCACAAAAGACACATCAACAGTGATCTTGGGAAGGAGGGCTCGCAAGTCAAAATCTCAAATTACTTATAGAGTGGTCCTTTTCTTGGTTCTTATAATAATTTATTGGTCATTTAGAATATGAGATAAAATTATTCGGTTAATCTCAACTTCTTCTCTTCTTCATTTTTTCCTTATTATTTGTATTTTTACATTTCCTTGACTTGTAGGGGTCCCCATCTCTAATCTTTGGTATCCAAAATATTATAACAAATTTACGTGCCTATATAAAATGTGATCAAGCACTTGAACACACATTCTACTTGGGCACTTAAAAACACTAAAGCAAAATCTTAGTACTTAAAAGAAGGTTGAAAATTGGCCTTCCAATGGCTATGTGATAATTAAGTTATTTTGATTAATAAATTATAATAAGAAGAGGGCTGCTAGAGACACAAATGAGTCTCACAAACTGGCGTGACACACTACCTTTATATAAATATATATATATATATATCTCACCCTTTCTCCCCCATGCCCCTCCCCTCCTTCTCCCATTTCCCAAACCCTCGAGTCTAGGGCCGTCGTAGCCCCTCACCAACTTCGTTGCCACACCTTTCTCGCCTCTCGCTTATGTTCTTGTCGCACCCCTCACCTTCCTCGCTCCTCACCACAGCCCAATCATCTTCCTCGCCCCGTCATCGATGTTGAAACGTCTTCATCTTAACCCCTCACCAGATGGTACGAGATCTCTCCCTCTCCCTCTTTCTCTCTCTCGATTTGGGCCGAAGGCTTGTGAACAGGGGCTGGGGGAGTAAAAAAAAAAATTTTAACTGGCATGGCACACTGTCACGTCAATTTGTAGGATCTCTTTGTCTCTTTAGTATTTTTCTAATAAGAAATGCTTTAGGTGGAAAAAGATTCTATAAAAGTAAATTCACAAACTAATATGACTTTAATATAAGAAAGTAATAAATGAGATTCATTATTATTTGGAGAAAGAAGATTTTGCGGTTTACAACAGTTTGAATGCAATATATAAGAGGATTTTTCCCTTAAGGCCAAAAAGGCTTCGTTTCATAAGGAGTGGTTGTCGGACGCACATACTTATCTTCAGGAATTTTTCCTCAGTCTGTCCGTATGAGAAACTCTTGGTAATTCACCTGGCCCACCGGAAGCTTCCATCCGCAGCCAAATATGAAAGAGAACTTAGAAGACCAGTATTTCACCTTGCGATATCACGGCTCTAAGGTGATTAAAGCATGGGATGCCTTAAAGCTGCATACATTCCCCTTTAGGCGTAGCACCCTATGGGTAAGAAGAAACTCGCAGGTAGTAAGGTCCACGTTGTCCTGAAAGGATTCCAACAAAATCTGTCGCCAGATAATGCTGTAGCAAATCAATAATCTCTATGCATTTGGGTGCAGTTGGGAAGGTGCCAAGTCAAGGCGGTAGGTCATAGATAGGGTGAGGGAATGACACTCTCAAGGCACATGAAAACATGGAAGGGTATATAGGATTACCTTACTGGAATGGCTCTCCACGTCGACGACGCCCTCGTTAGAGCTAGGAACTTCGAAGGAAATAGACTCTGGTACTTGGAAGGTAAGGGCTAAGGAGGCCAATGTTAATTTGTTGGTAGTCAAATGCCATCCACTACCCAAAAACAATGATCCAGTATCGGTAGAGCCCCCATCGAAAACGTTAGGTTGGACAGATGTTTCAGAGGCATCATTGCCAGAGCAAGAAGCAGCAAAGAAGACTAGTCGAAGAGAAGAAAAATCAAGAAAACTGGAATGGCGGGATAATCACAATGCAGTGGGTGGAAAACAGGACCCACTGCTTCGTTTTATAAAAAGAATGTGACAGTTAAACTCTCACACACCATGGAAACAGAGATACTCACTATTTCAGATTCTGGGAATGTGGTTCACGAAGCGACACGAACATGAAAAGCCGCCTGACACTCCTTCATTAATGAGGTTGAAAAAATGCAATGAAAAGATGAGCCCATCATGAAAGATAGGAATGCTATTAGAAATGTCAATAAGTAGAAGTCTCCCGGACCTCATAAAGCTTAAGTAAAGTGCCCGGCCTTGGTAAGAATGCGGGATTAAATCATGATAAATTGCCACTGTACTAGTCCGGTAAAAATTAGCTAGGTAACTGTAAGAGAAGTTTTCCCTTAAGGTCCAAAAGGCCTTGTTAGGCCTAGCCCGGAGTAGAAAGCCATGAACCTGGCTCATCAGGAGGATCCTCTATACATGACCTGTAGAAGGGATGGTGCTACAGTGGATTAGACTCGTCGATCTAAGGATCCCTCGGGTAGTGTCCAGACTTCAAGTACCCTCCCGTACGGCTGGCGTGATGTACGAAAAACCATTGATCTACTGACAGAGAAAGCATGAACGGACTAGGGGAAAGACAGACTAAGAGGAGAATGTTGGAGAACCATACTGCATTAATTGTTCTGCTACTCGGACAACAAGTCACATTAATGACGTCGTCGCAGAGCTACACCGCATTAATGACACTGTTGCAGAGCCACACTACATTTAAAGGCTCTGACAAAAAGAACAGTACTGAGAACCTAGACTTCATGAAATCAGACATGATATGCTTTTCAAACCTGTATTATAAATAGCTGATCTCAGGTACGAGGATACTCTCTCTGATCCCTAGATTCTCTTACTTATTTGCTACACTCCAAGAATATTTACTAACTTTGGCATCGGAGGTTACCCAATCCCAAAGTCGCTCTTTCAAAACTGTAATATTTTCTACCTTGTGCAGGACTCGTTTTCGAATACCTGAGTTGTTAGAGTTTAGCCCAAAGAAGTGCTAAACACGACATTAACACAATCCATTTATAATATTAAATAATTATTTTTAAATGTAAGTCTATATGAGACTTCAATTTTCTTGAAATCTTTACAAATAGTAACAAAGTCAAACTCAAACAAAATTTTTAAAGTAAGGTGATATCACCTAAATTAAAATAATTTGAATGGCTTCATAAGGGCCTCAAGATTCCAAAATGTGAAAATTTATAATACTAATCATAGGCCAATGAGATTCCATGTTATAAACGAGAACTAAAGTGGTAAGAATTTATAATGAATCGAATTGATTTTACGAAGTACATTATTCATGCGATCCCACCAATTAATTTTATTTATTTAATTAATTATGGACCGTCCAATGTGGCTTTGAAGCAAGTGGGGAGGGACATTATTTTAATTTTTAACCATGAACTTAAACCATTATCATTTCATCCTAAAATGCTAAACCATCAATTGTGGAGTAGTGTTTAATTAATTTATGGTCATTATCATCATTAACCAAACCTTTTTTTTGTTTCTCGACATATTTTATCCAACGGTCACTATTTTTGCCACGTGGTATCGATGGAGACAAGGCTGGAAAAGCCCACTTGAATTGGGTGCACACGTGGGGAGTGCTAAGAGGACGAGTCGGATTGGAGGACCGGAGGTGTAGTGTAGTGTGCGTACCCACGTGGCCAAGGGCCCCGGAGTGTGTACATTATTACATTTGATGTGGTCAAAACAAGATGGATTAAAAGAGTGAGGGTCCACTTATAGAAGGAGAATAAGTGACGTGGATAAATGCAATCTCAAGGACGTGTATAACAATCGCCTCCCCTCTAATTATGGAATTGCATAAACAATATAAAAATAAGTTTACGAGATTTTGAAAAATAGAATTATTACATATATATAAAGAAATTATATAAAAATAAATTTATAAATTAACATGATTTTATGTGATCTATTAGATTTATTTTTTTAAAAAAATAACTTTATAATCTGACACACTGCATTAAACCACATCAGTTTATAGATTTATTTTTAAGTAATTCTTTTGTAGCTCAAGTATTTCTCTTTAAAAAATAGAAATGCTTTCATTCTCTTAGTGGGATAAAATTGCTTTCATTCTCGAACAAAATAGAATGCTCCATAAAAAAATATAAAAAATATTTTTTTTCTGGTAGAATTTGCTATCTTACAATAGATCTGTATAAGATTTGCATAACTTAGACTTGTACATAACATTATTCTTAATTAATTATACACGGTATAATGGCTTAAGAATCATAGAGAATCTTCATCCTAGCATCAAGCATTCATTTTTATGATTACCATTAGTTGTCAAACTTAATCATTTTTGTCCATACTTGTGTATACTTTAATTAATAATTTGGGGAATAAAATAATATGATATTATATTATTTTGTCGAGGATGACCTCTGATCATATTGTATAGTTTATATGTTAAGGGTCATAAGATGTGATTAGTTAACATTAGGTAATTAATAAGATGCCCAAAAATATAATTAGCATGTGAGATGAGGGAAACGGTCCAATTTCCAAAACCGGTAAATTTGATAACTTTGAATCCAAATTAGGCAAAGTCCAATTTGAGATAAAAACCCGCTTCTCTCTCTTTATAGACCGACCTCACAGTCACAGCCATTGGCAAGTGGCTGTCACGCGGCAAGAAGAGAGAGTGGAATAGTAAGAATTACTGGCTCTTATTTATTATATATTTATTTATTTGTCTATTTATTTGTTTGAGTTCGACACGCGATCAAGTTGGCGTCTTCTATTATATACGTAACCATAAGTCACTATCCATTTTTATACTTTATATTTATAATTTTTTTAATGCGTGTGGGACTGTTTTTTATAGAATATAAAAATTTTTTTTTTTTATAGAGTGTGAAATATAAGATAATAAATAGTAATCTATGAATTTTTCTCCATTAATCTATAATTGCATTTGAAGGAGTGAGGGAGTGATGAAATGCAGAGACAAAATGAACCCAAATTCACATGAAATTCAGTTGTGGGGTACGGTGGGGGTGGGGGGGTTGTGGAACTGAAAATGCTATATATATGCACGTCCGGTCTTCCAAAGCCAGCTTATGCGAAAGCCTCTCCACAATGGAGTCTCATAGGTAGCTTCATTTTAGTGGTAAACAGATCTTCGTTTTTTTTTTATTGTTTTTATTTTTGTAATTCTTCTTGTGTCTCCGGCGGAAGCAGATTCCGTCGCCGAGTTCTGACGAGGCTTACCATGCTATAATGGCGAAGGGTCGGAAACTGACGACGAGCCTAAGTGAAAGGTACCTGGGGACGTATAGCTACGGCAGCAACGGGCACGTCCAAGGGTCGAACGGCACGGACTCATCGGAGCTCAGAGAAGAAGATGTCTGGTCCATGGTTGACGGCGTGGCCGGCAGGGAGGATCACGTCGGCTTCATCAGCAACAACAGTCCGCATGCAGAGTGGACTCCACGCACCTTTGGGGAGAGCAACGCGAGCGTGGGTGTTGGGAATCACCACCAGATCCCTCGGGATGACCGACTCGTGGGCGGGCTTTCGCAGGCCTTCGAGGACTCGGGCCTTCCGACGGCGTCACCTAGGATCGTGCACCAGCACGGGGTCCACCACATGGCCACGTCGGCTCCTGTGAACGTGCCGGACTGGAGCAAGATCCTGCGGGTTGACTCGGTCGACTCGCTGCAGGAGCTGGACGACGGGTTGGACGATGGGGACCCGGAGATGGTGCCCCCACACGAGTACCTGGCGCGAAGCAGGAAAACAGCGGCCACCTCGGTTTTTGAAGGCGTGGGCCGGACACTGAAGGGCCGGGACATGAGGCGAATAAGAGATGCGGTTTGGAGTCAGACCGGGTTCGATGGTTAAATTTATTTACTGCACGAAGCACAAGGATTTGAACCCGGTTCGACTTTCAATTGGTGTTTGTACTTTGTATTGTTTTGTGGGTCGTAGCTGGATGTTTAATATTCTTAATAGCTTTTTTTTTTGTCTCAACTTGGGCGATGATTCGGTCTAGTCGGTTCGGTTTGTTCACCCGAGTCGACTTTGGTGACAAGTGAGCCTAAGCAATTGGTTCATAATTCAGAATTTGTGGCTGACTGTGGTGTTCCAAATTCCTATTTTCTCTTGAAAGTAACATCCACGTGGTGGGAGTAGCTCCTCCCAAAGCGTGTCAGATAATTTTTTAGCTTATTTGTGCCCCAAACCCATATATATAAATATATATATATATTTTAAATCAAATTTAATACTCCTTTCTTGAGTTATTAAATTTTATTAAATTAAGAGAAGTTTTGATGATTTTAAAAATTAATTCTCGTAATATCTAAATATATACTAAATGATCCTAATTTATTTTTTCGCAAGTTAACAAACAGTACAAAAAAATAGCTTATTTATAACCACTTATTTTTATTAAAAATGATGATTTTTTGTTAAAATAAATCTATTTTTATCATAAATAGTTATTATTGTCATAAATAGTTATTATTGTGGTAAATAATCTATCATAAATGTTTATTTTTCTTATGAAAAATAATATAGTAAACAAAAATCAAGCTACCATGAGATGGGTATCCATCTCTCACCATGGAAACTTAATTTGCATGCTCATCATCATTAATTTTCTTCTATTTTATTTAAGAGATGAAGAAAAGACAAAAGAAAAATAAGAGGGGTATGAAGATGACGCACTATAGTTTAGATTGATGAATGAGTGAGAGTCATGTCATTTTCTCGGAAAATAAAGCTTCAAATTCAAATGAGAGTAATCTTATCCATCCCATTTGAGTTGAAAATAATGCTCCATGATATCTAAATCAAAAAGTTAGGTATTGCAATTATTGTGCCTCGTCACAACAAAAACAACTTTCAAATTATGTACTTCGATTTTTCTGAAATATATTAAAAGCCAATGTGTGATGTCATTGAAGATCGACACATGCAATTTTAATTTTTCATAGTTGAGTAGACATCCATGATTTTATTTCATTTTGTTTTTTGCTTTTTTTAATATTATCGAACTCCACAAACTTAAGGTGTAAACAATATAATTGAAGCGAAATCGAAAATTTACACCCACAACATGACTACAACATTGGAATTCGAAAATGATATGTCTACACAATCTCACTACAAAAGTGAATTACACACTGATGTGACATTGTCATTTGTTAGTGCTACGTCGGGAGCTCAGGCTCTAGAGTTTGTAAAGTGCTCGAATATATTAAGCATACTTGTTCGAAAATTGAAATACTTAATTACGCTTTAGTGTTTAATTTGCTTTGGTATATGTTATGTGTAGATATAGAATGGCTCATTGGAGTTTTAACCCATCAAAACCAACAAAGTTTTATACAAAGGAATTTGGTTAGTGGAAGCAAATACAAAGTTAACCCATCTAACTAACCGTCTGTTTGGTTACATAAATTAAATCATCTCATTTCATATAATCATTATAATTTTATCAAATTTTTATATAAAATATAATAAATAATTCAATATTTTTAAATTTTAAAATAAAAATTATATTCTGATAATATTTTATTTAATTTTTAATTTTTATCTTATATGTATAGCCAGCCGTAATTTGAAATTCAATTATTAACCCTGAGCCTGTTCATTATCACACCTAGTCGGACAAAAGCAGTAGGGCCGAACCCAAAGAGAGAGCAAAGTTGATTACTTTTAGAGGAAGGTGATAGATTGCGCCATTTGTGGGGTCACATTCGGCACAACTTGACAAAGGGCCCAGCTTGTAGAGTTGTTAGTGAAGGTCTCAATGATCAAACGAACTCAGAGAGTGGAGGATTCCTTCCTTATGGCCTCACCTTTTAAAGAAAACGACGCAGCTCCTTTCCTTTGCCTCACAACTCGGGTGGCTTTTTAGAGCTATCGGTTTCCCTTGATAAAATTTATATGGACTGCCTTACCTCCTTATTTTACTTGTTACCGATATATTTTAGATCATTTTATTTTCACGGAAAAATGGATGGAATCCGAAACCGAATGAGTCGTCCGGCTCAACACATATAGCTGAAATATTCCAAGGCATTGCCCCTATCATGGGCCTGGGCCAAACAACAAAGTGAACACGTCTTCAAATAAAGCTTACGCTACGGGGCCTAAGCCCATTAACTAATACACTGGTCCAACTAAATAATATAAGACTAAAAGCAAAAATAAATAGAGTAATGTTATATATATTCAGGAGTTATAAAAGAGTACACACTTATTTTCAAAAAAAGTTAAGTTTTTTTTATTAAAATTCGTTTTTTTTTATATAAATTTTATATTCTTTCACTTTTTTTTTGTAAATATTATTTTTCAAAGAAATAACTCAATGAGGCGCATGAGCCTTAAATTTTTGACAGTGTACTCCAAAAATATCTAATAATTACTTTGTGACAGGTAAAGATGATGGAAACCAAGAGATTCCGGATCGAGACATTTGCACCAATATATATATATATATATATATATATATAAAGTAAATATGCGTCATACTGGCCTATGCATTAAGAGGCTCATTTTCATTTCGCTAAAAGTTCTGTTTGGTTGAAACTGAAGAGGGTCAGCATTATATTTAGGGATGTAACCGATCCGGTTCGATCCAATCCATTTTTTTATAAAATCTTGGATCGAACCAGTATGACTAGTTTTGTATTTTTCAAAACCGATTACGTCCCGATTAATCTCATAAACCTGTACTTCCGGTTTCCGATCGGCCCGATTTTCTGATTTTTTTAAAATGTAAATTTGATATGTTGTCATTAAAAATTTGTTTATATAAAAAAAAAAACTGCTTTACAAAAATCTGTTATACTTTTATTAAAAAATTTACTTTATTAAAAAAAATTTACTTCATCTTTACTAAGAAATCTGTTTTACTAAAAAAAAAAATCTGATTTACTATAAACTGCTTTCAAAAATCTGCTTTACATACTAATAGTTTCTGACGAATAGTGACGATATATCCAAGGGCCGGAAAAGGTATAAACTTGCTGCCTAGTGCCTAGTATAAATTTATATAGTTTAGTATATTACAAATGTTCATATTTAAGAATTAAGATTAATATTTTATGTTATAATTGATTAAATTTTCATTTTTAAGATTAAACTTTTACTTTTTAATAATATTATCTTATATATAATTATATTACTAATAATATAATTTATTAATTATACATTATATATAAAATATTAGCTTATATATATTTATCAACCGGTCCGGTCCGAAAAATCCTAAAACTAGAACCGGACCAGTTCCGGTCGGTTTACGGATTTTAGAAACCGGTTCCAGACCAAACCGGTTCAAAATCGATAAAATCGGTCCGGTTCGGGTTGGTTTATCGATTTTTCGATTTAAATTTACACCCCTAATTATATTATATGTAGGAGGAATTGGGCTGAGCTCCCAAGCCCAACCTAAAGTATTAAAGAGCCACCAGAGACCAACCTAGCCACGTACGTTGGCATCTCCAAATCGGGGAATGGTTTGTTCTTGTGAGAATAGGGATAAATAATTGAGCAAAATGGTGAGTGGGACTTGGAAGAAGAAGTGGGGGAGAGAGTTTGCTCTACATTTCAGCAAAAAGAAAAGTTTTTGTTCAACAGTGAGGAGGGAAGTTTAAAGGAGGTTACAGTTATATTCGAAGAGGGAATTATGGTGGAGAAGGAAAAGCTTGTGAAGAAAGGGATGTGGAGGAGGAAGGCTGGTCTAAAACCCAGGAAGAAGGAGCCAGTGGAAAAGGAAAAACAAAAAAAAAGAGGCATTGTAGAAGTGGAAGATAGGGGCAATGAGAAGCTGAGTAAGAGAGGAAAGGTGGAAGGTGAAAGTAGTAATGATGAGGAATTGGGTTTATTGGTGGTGGCTGGAAGTCAGCCCCGCCAAGTATTATGAAAATACTAAGCTGGAACTGCCGAGGATTGGGGAATCCNCGATGGCTGGAAGTCAGCCCCGCCAAGTATTATGAAAATACTAAGCTGGAACTGTCGAGGATTGGGGAATCCTCGGACAGTTCAAGATCTCTGCTCTTTGGTAGAGAAAAATAAACCCAACTTAGTTTTCCTCATGGAAACTAAGATAAAAAAAAATGGTTGGAACATAAAAAACAGGTTAGCTTGTGATGGATGTTTTGAGGTGGAGGCAGTTGGGAAAAGTGGTGGACTGATGTTGCTATGGGACCAGAGGGTGAAGGTGGAAATTGTTAACTTCTCCCAAAGACATATAAATGCATGGATTGAAGAAGAGGGTGAAAGCAGGTGGCTGCTTACTTGCTTTTATGGACATCCAGAGACGGTAAAAAGGAAGGAAACATGACTGTTGTTGAAAACTATGAAGCCAAAAAGTGGAGAAGGTTGGTGCATAGTAGGTGATTTCAATGAAATTCTTACAAATGATGAGAAGTGGGGAGCTAAGTCAAGACCAGAGGGTCAAATGGAGCTATTCAGGGAAGTATTGACTGAAGG
>QEOT01007492.1:171106-185173 GCA_003123785.1 Pterocarya stenoptera
GTGCTGTTCTCTCAAGAATGAAGCAATTCACGGCTATGAATAAGCTCAAGAAGCTTGCATTGAAGGTAAATTATCAAACTGTGTGAAGAAGATCCTGTTTTCCATTATGAGAATTGTGTTATGTTGCCCATGAACATATTATTTCAGGATTCAATTATTCTTAGAAAGGTAATTGTAACCTCTAATATGGTAAGCAAAATAAAGGAAACTCCATCAGTTGAATAATCTAAACTGTTCAAGAAATGGAGCTCTGCAAGTAGTCGTGTGCTAATTGGAGAGGATTTCCTTGTAGCCCCTCCCATGCAATTTCTCACTGAAAAGAACTGCTTCTTTATAGTTACCTAGATACCAAGAATCTTTCCTTTAGTTGCATGGGTCTAGCTGGTTTTTTTCTTCCATTTTCTTCTAATAGTCTAAAAATTCGTAGGTCATTGCACAAAATCTATCTGAAGAAGAAATTAAAGGTCTTAAAGCAATGTTCACAAACATGGACACAGACAAGAGTGGCACAATCACGTACGAAGAACTGAAGATNTACTATGTTGCCCCTGAAGTATTGCGGCGTAGTTATGGAAAGGAAATTGATATTTGGAGTGCAGGAGTGATCTTATACATACTTCTCAGTGGTGTTCCTCCATTTTGGGCTGGTAAAAGGAAAAAAAAGGAGCTTTTCTTAAACGTTACATGTTCAGAATAACTTAGAGTTTCTTTTATTCATTTTAATCAACAGCTTGGAGTAAGATATCTATCTCTAATAATATTGCAGAAACTGAAAAGGGAATATTTGATGCCATACTGCAAGGAGAACTTGACTTTGAAAGTCAACCATGGCCATTGATTTCAGAAAGTGCAAAAGATCTAGTCAGGAAGATGCTGGCTCAGGACCCAAAAAAGCGGATAACTTCTGGACAAGTTCTTGGTATAAAAGTTAAAACCCCCTGTTTTCCATGTCAGCGACTGAAAATTATATCAAAGAAGAGTGTAGACATTATATTGTGATCTATAGCGATATTTATAGATTACAATATAAGAAATCAGATATCGTCTGAAATTTCATTTTTTAAATAGAAACAAGGGAAAAAAAAATTTGTTGGTGTTAGAATCATGGTTTTTACTCATCATTTAATGTTTTAATATAAATTCACAACATTCGGTTGCATTGCCCATGATGCATCTGGCTTACCTTGTGATGCTCCTGTGATTCTGATTGACATGCTGATACCCTGTATGCTGTATGGTTAGAGCATCCATGGATGAGAGAAGGTGGCGATGCATCAGACAAGCCAATAGATAGTGCTGTTCTCTCAAGAATGAAGCAATTCACGGCTATGAATAAGCTCAAGAAGCTTGCATTGAAGGTAAATTATCAAACTGTGTGAAGAAGATCCTGTTTTCCATAATGAGAATTGTGTTATGTTGCCCATGAACATATTATTTCAGGATTCAATTATTCTTAGAAAGGTAATTGTAACCTCTAATATGGTAAGCAAAATAAAGGAAACTCCATCAGTTGAATAATCTAAACTGTTCAAGAAATGGAGCTCTGCAAGTAGTCGTGTGCTAATTGGAGAGGATTTCCTTGTAGCCCCTCCCATGCAATTTCTCACTGAAAAGAACTGCTTCTTTATAGTTACCTAGATACCAAGAATCTTTCCTTTAGTTGCATGGGTCTAGCTGGTTTTTTTCTTCCATTTTCTTCTAATAGTCTAAAAATTCGTAGGTCATTGCACAAAATCTATCTGAAGAAGAAATTAAAGGTCTTAAAGCAATGTTCACAAACATGGACACAGACAAGAGTGGCACAATCACGTACGAAGAACTGAAGATGGGTTTGGCTCGAACAGGGTCGCGACTCTCAGAGTCTGAAGTCAGGCAACTCATGGAGGCTGTAAGTAACGTCTGGACCCCATATGAACTCTATCTTTCTATAGTTGATTATATCTTTGCATATCATACTCAACTGGCATTCTGATTATTTTTGTCTGTGATATATATTTCAGGCTGATGTTGATGGAAATGGAACAATTGACTATATTGAATTTATATCTGCTACAATGCATAGACACAGGCTAGAAAGAGATGAGCATTTGTTTAAAGCATTTCAGTATTTTGATAAGGACAGCAGTGGGTGAGTTCACAATCTTCTTGTGTCGATATTAGCCATATTGTTTGGGACTTATTGGATTCCAGCATTTAATCAATTTTCAGCTACTAGATTTTACTTGCTGGACCGGAATAAATAATTTTTTTTCAAGTTAATCTATTTAACTATGGTCATTGAAAAAGAGAAGCAATTTAATCTTATGAAAAAATAAAGTTGAATAACTTTTCTACTTAACAGTTATATCTGTTGTTTGTGTTGTTAAACTTCCTATATTATATGAATGGACATGCTGAGGTAACATCGTGCGGTTTTCATACATGGCCCTTCTTTTATTGTGTACTTTTGTAATTTTCAATTAATGATAACTCTAAGGTTACAACGGTCCAGGATCTAATGAACTGCAAGGCCTACTTAGTCAATACTTCAACTGCAAGGTCCAGATCTAATTTTCACTTTAAATTATGCTACAGATATATTACGAGGGACGAGTTAGAGAATGCCATGAAGGAGTATGGAATGGGTGATGAAGGCAGCATCAGAGAAATTATTTCTGAGGTGGATGCAGATAATGTAAGTTGGTTCTAATTTAAGCGTCTAGAACTATCATTTAGAATACAAATGGATACTAATACCCACTTCAACCAACAGGATGGGAGGATCAATTATGAAGAGTTTTGCACAATGATGAGAAGTGGAATGCAACAACCTGCAAAACCTTTCTAGTTCCACCACCGGTAGTAAAATGTTTTTCGAACAGAGTTTGTAATCATGCAAGTGACCTGTCCTTGAATGTCTTGATGTGGGCAAGATTCAGGCCCCCGGCAATCTCACTAGTAGGTATGCGGTAGACCACTGTTGAGTTTTCTTTACGATCCTTTGTATTGAATTTTAAAAATGGGTAGTGTGAACTTTCTGAGCCTATTGTTTGGATTCGTTAGGTTGATCAAGTGTACTTTCTGTGAATATCTAGATCCGGTTTTTCTGTTTTCCAATTTCCTCACCTGTCTTTACTGTTTCCACTTTCTTCTTAAATTCTCTCTTTGTAAACATGGAAACTAAATTGGAGAAAAAAGACAGCTACAAATGGGGAAAAAAAAAACGCGAGAACAACGAGCCTTTATCTACTTCAAACGGTCACAGACTTGATTAAAACTACAGGACTTTGAAAACTAGGACGTGGAAGGTCTGGATAGAGATTGTAAACTAAGTGTACACGGCCCTGGTGCCTTGTTTCTTTGGTTAGGTTTAGCTTGAAAACGAGGCCGAGTCCTTGGCTGAGCCAGACTTGGTGTGAGACCAGTTGTGCAGATGGTATTTGATCTTGTTTGACTGTTTGTCTACCATGATAAACCAAGTACCCTTGAAGCTTGTTATCAACATATTTGATATCAACTTCTAGTGTGTAGTTTTGCACCATCGGACCATTTATCCTTTGTAAAGGAAAAAAAGAACAAAAATGTTGTTCCAACTCTTAGTATGTTGCTTCTGATAGTGCAAAAACATCAAGTCAGCAATCCATCGTCAAAGGGTTGCTACTCACAAGGTTTCTGTCTCATATTAGGATCTTTTCGATATCTAGAACAACTTCATTGTGAAGTTCTTTAAATCTTAGCTATCATTTTGAACTAAATGATTTTACTTTTATGGTGTTAGTCCACTTTCAAAAGCTCTAGATACTAGATAGTCCTGATCCATCTATCCTGACACTCGTACTTACATCGAGTATGTATAATGAACTAATCTCTCTCCTTGTGAATATTTTCTTCAATGTTTAGAGAAATTCCAAACATAATAAAAGAAATCTAATCTACATTGCACTCCACCCATATTTCACCTTATAAAGCTACAAAAACAAATAATAAATAAAACAACCCATCATGTGAAGCTAATTATCAATGTATAACGTAAATGTTGCAAGGCTTTACTCTTATTAAACACACTCCAAAAGACAGAGAGTATATTATATAACAGTCCACTTGCAATCCTTAAGCTCCAAGGTTCAGATGAATATTATATGGCTCAAAGACTAGAAAGCCAGTGAATCGAGGGTGCCCTTGTACTTATTACGGGATTGCTTTTACCTTATCAGCACATTTTCATTAACTTAAAGCTGTGGTTTGGTGCCATGTTCAGAACTTTTTCATAGTTCTTAAAAGAAAAAAGCTCTGATATAGGCTACCCTTTGATTAGATTAAGATGGGATTGCTGTATTTTGTTGAAAAAATATAAAGGTTGCTCATATGGGTGGGCCTGGTTCAAAAGCATATTAGATCAAGATGTATGAGTGAACTTATTTTCTTGATATATAATCTTGGGAAGTGGGGCATGAGACTCAACAAGTCAAGACAGACGCTCAAAAGTGGATCTGAGTGTGTACTGTGGAGCAAACTTTTTTTTGTGAAAGGTCTTCCTTCGTTGAGTGAATTCTGTTCAAGTCTGTATCCACTGTGACTATCATGGGAGTCTGCAAACTCAGTCTTGAATTTTTTTTAGCCTGGTTTCGACTAATAATTACGCAGTTTTAGAATATGCAAATACATTGTTTTTTGCACTAACTGTGGTTAATATATTATATATGTGTCTGCGCGCGCGCATTTTCCAGACAAAAAATGACAGGCCATTTAAGGTATGTACCAAGAAATTTCGTATAGTTGTTTTTACATTTTAGGCAAAGGGGGGAAAAAGGACTGATTGTGTCGATGTCAAACTATGATTACAAGCAGATAGAATAACAGTATGGTACTATGGTTTGTCATTTTACAAGTCTGTGGGGAGCTCGATTGCATAGGATATGAGGACGTGATGGGGTCACGTAAAAGGATGACCATTGGCATTCTACTACAGTAATATGTAATAGTTAATACGCCACCTACTACATTAATAACAGAGGTTCCGAACTTTGATTCTGCATTCTAACATGCAAAAGGGAGAGTTAAGAATATAATACAAATAATTAAATTTACCTCTTATTATCAACTTAAACTCAGAATAATTGGTGATTTCAGACGTATAAAAGCAAGCTGCACCTGAGAAAGTCACTGAACCGTCATGCTTTCGACATGAGCTCCCTGGTTTAGGACAAAACTGTTGAAATCATCGATTCCGAATTCTCTTCTCGCCTTGGTTATTGGGTTACTATAGTCTCAAAGCTTTTGCTTTAGGAATAAATTCCAATAGACTTGTTGGAGGTCCTGGTTGTACTAAAATATTGAGTTCAAACTTTAAAGATGTAAAACGGAATTACTGAAGTATCTATGAGACCCAAATCCATATTAGTATCTCCTGCTTGTCATTTTCATGACTCAATTTGATTCTGTGCAGCTAGAGGTCTTAAACTCATGACCATCACTTGACTTGAGCTTATCATAACCCTCAGGACCCTCAGTCTTCACCAAATTAAATCACACTCTAAATTGCAGACGATGCAGTTCTGATTGCCATGGTTTTATGAAGCAAAAGCTTTTTAACCCCACGAAACTGAAAAAGCACTGCCTGGTGCAAAACCATGACTTGGTTTCTCGCATCATAGTCTGTGAATGAACGTTTGTATGTTTGAGTGTGTGTGGCCAACACCTGTCTTCCCAACCTCATCGCTTTGCCGGCACTGGACACTAGATTGAGTATTACTCCCTACCTACCGCAAAAATAATTGTTGAATAGGATATGGCTTGTCTCTTGTTCTTGTGCTAACAGGTAGCAGTTGGATGCAGACACATGTCCGCCATGTCCCTACACCATGAATACGCGTTCTGATCCCACAAAACTACGACACAAAGCTGGCATGCATAAATTTATATGCATAATAAAATATGCGTTTATATCAGCAAATCTTATCCTAATAATTGTTTTCCCTTTTTCTTTATCCTTCTAGTATATCTTTCCAATTTACTTTTCTTGTTTCTGTTTTGTTTAGTGGTAATTACTTTGATGCTTTAAGCAAGGCCTCTTTTCTTTTCCTTTTTTTTTATTTTCTCGTCTTCATTGGATTCCAATCCAAAAGGTGCTGCCACGTTCATGACATTGCGAGAGGAGTAGCATACGCATGAACCATTAATGACTGTCATCATTGCAATCCTTGCATCATACACCATCGCCACACTCCATAGATATACATACATCCAACATCCACCATGCCCATCATAACGTCAACCTCACATGAGGAAGAAAGGAGAAAACCTACACTAATTAAAGCAGTGTTTGTACTCTACACGGTTACAATTTTAATACCGGTCACTTGCACTAATCACTGCCCATTAAGCAACAAACGCATCTAGAAAGCCCATATTATTCTGCAATTCTCAATCTTCCCCACACACAGACAGGGAAAGAAGAGCTTAACGTACTTATGGTATATCTTTCAGTGAAGCTTGTTGGCAACATTGCACTGCTTTCTGATCTCACCCTTTGTTCCAGTAAGAGGGTTGTTCTCAGAGAGAATGGTGATGGCTCTGGAAAACTCCTTGAAAAAGTAGTCCTGGCTCTTGGCCATTTTCTTCACATAAGGCTTGGTCCTCTTATCAGTGGCAAGTTGGTGGTCCACTATCAACAATCCTTTGTTATCCAATATGTTCCTGTAATAGTTATTGTCTAGCTTCATTGGGGTCCCACGATCGTTTCTCACATACTGAACAGCCTTGGGGTCTGGGATTGCATCAGGGCACTTGTAGAGCATGTGCTCAACATGGTCAGGGTTGAGCGCAGGGTCAACTTCTGGGTATAAACGGTGCACCAGCTTCACACAGTGAGTTCGACCAACACTGTGAGCTCCTGTTTGAAACAACGAGACCAAACAAAAAAATTTAAAGTCTTTTGGATATGGATATATTCATCTGGTATGAATTAATGTATATGCATGTACATTTTTTCTGTAAATAACATGTGCTTATGTATATTCGTACTATTTATGTTTATGATTTGAAGGATGCTTTAATTAAGGGCATCATATATATATACCTAGCAAAGCAACCACTCCAGGGGTGTCAATACCCATGGCACCAAACCTCTCAAGGACAACAGAGATACTCTCATTGTGGTCTGGGAGGTACTGCTCGAGCACTTCTGCTCTGCTCTTCCTACCATCTCTTCTGCCAGTCTTGAGAGGGATGTAAGGGCCTCCCACCTGCACCAAAATTCAACCAGTTTTACTTTCACACGCTAGAGTAGTACTAGATTTATGGCTCAAAAAGAATATATAAATATGTAATAACTAGTTTGCTTCTTTAGCTATAAAAGGAAAAAGTACAAGGAAACATTTTAAACGGCCTTGAATTGCATGCAGTCTTGTGGATCAGAACTTTTTAGAACCCTGAACATCTGTAGTTCAGACGCTTGATCTATCGAATCTAGTTGGTATAAAGAAATTCATCAGTTTGTGGACAAAAATGGAGGTCCAGTAATCTATGGTATGCATGTGAAATGAACGGTTCTGAGATCAAATGCAAATGAATATGTATGTATATATATTCAAATTTGGACCCAGAATAAATAAGGGAATGGGTGGGAAAAATGTGGATCTGGAAAACCAAATGGCTAAAGGTGCAAGTGACAAAGAAAGGGAGTGCTGTGAGGCCAAGGAAATTACCGCAACAATGCCATCTCTAGCAGACAACACGAGGATATCTGCACAGGAAACCACACCAGGGCACTCCCTCTCCACAGCTTCTTTGATGGTGTCGAGGTACCTGAAGTTCCTTAGCCCGAAGCTCCTGTCTGTCTCCTTCTCAGACAAACTTCTCCTTGTTGAGTCCAGCAGCAGTGAAGCATCACATGACTAGTTCTCAAATCATAGAAATGCTTTCATCAAGAACAAGAAAATCTTCGATCTACACAAAATGATAAACAGAAGAAAAAAAGTCGAGAGCTTACCTCAACAGCACAGTCATGAAAGATGTTCCTCAGCCACGAGAAAGCAGTGTTCTTGTGGCGCTTGTAGAGGAGCCTGACTTGTTCACGGATGATGTCTTCAGCCTGAGGGCATGAATCCTTGTAAAATTGCATCACAAGACCTGGGTCCTCCTCACTATTTGCAGAAGCAGGCCTGAGGGAGACTACTAATAAGGACAACAAAGCAAAGAAGAAGAGAGCTTTGGAAGCCATTTCTCAGTTCTCAGTGACTGGCTGTGCTTTGGTTCTAATGGGTGCTTCTTAAATAAGCCAAGGACGGATAAATTCATCAACAGAAAATTAAGCCATAAGACTCATTACTGTAACTGTTATTAATTATGACAATGATGCATGCATTTGATCTTTTTTAACACCTGTAGCGTTTGCAGCATTTACTGCTCAAAAGACGCTGAATGTTTTTTGAGATGAGATGAGTAGAGTTGAAATTAAAGATAAATAATTGAATAAAGTATTATTTTAATATATTTTTAATATTATTTTTATTTTAAAATTTAAAAAAATTAAATTATTTATTTTATTTTGTATTAAAATTTAGAAAAATTATAATAATTAGATGAGACGAGATGAGATATTTTCTGAAAACAAACAAATTTATAACTTCATCTCTTGCTGAAAATACTGAAACCAGTTATGATTCGTTGTGTTGTAATCTAGTGAGGTCAGAGATTGATAGCTTGATCCTACGGTCTAATTACCTGATCTTGATCTGTGTTCTAAAGGAATTTACTAAATAGATGCAAAACCCCTATAATAATCGAGTATTAATGCTATTTTCCTTTCAAGAAAACGACTGTGATTAGGACAAGTGGAGTTCAAGATCTATAAACTTTATGCATATCTTAATTCCTACCCAAAAACTTGTTTTTCCTAATCATTGTAGTTATATTAATAATGCATCCAGTAAAAATAATATTATTGCAGATGAATAGTTTGAGTGCAACTTAGAACACCGACAGTTCTATATAGAAGTATATAGTAGCTTTAACGTGGTCTATTCAGCAGGCAATCCCAGCTGGTTGACTGCCATTTTCACATTATTTTAATCTTGGCTGGCTTTACATTTACTTCAAAATGGATCTCGAGGTGAGCATGCTACAGATCATCATGCAACTGCGAAGGAATTCATGCGCCCACTTGCTCTCTATAAATATATATATATATATATATATATTCGTCCATTGAGCATCTTTTCCAAATCTTTCCCTCGGTTGAGTGCACTCTTTATATATCATGTTCAGTCTTGCTGACCATATATAGGAATAGCAACAGCAAAAGAGACAAATACCTATCACGTCTGAATGAAGGGAGCCCTTCACCTTCCAATATTAAGTCTGCACAATTAAGTAGTTGAAGATGGGGTCCTCGATCGGAAGAAGAAATTATAGGGTGGGGCTAAATTATTTGTATAATTTCTCAATATATCTTTTTCCTTGTCTTATATCATCCACCCTTATTTCTCATATTTCTCTTTCTTCTAATGGTAATATTACTTTGCAAACAAGAAAAAGAAAAAGTTGATGATGGAGGAGACATCTACAAGGTCAGATGATACCCATCGTGGACAAAGTTTTCATTCAACTTATTCAAAAAGTTTTCTCACAAATCATTATTCAGTTTTTATTATCCCACGTCCTATGAAAAACATCCATATACTCTTTAAAAAATATTCTTACACCCTATGAGAAAAAAATAAAATAAAACTATAGGCGTGAAGTGTGAAAGTGAATAGTGGCTGATGCATAAAATTTCTCTATTTATAAATAGAATAATTCTTCTCATCAGTTACTATTCATTACCCTACACTCCACACCTTATAAAAAAAAATTAATTAGATGTGAGGTGTGGGGATGAATAGTGACTGATATATAACAAAACTCTTATTATAAATATGATAAGTTTCCATTAAACACGCGATAAATACATATAATTTTTAAAAAAATTAAACTTAAAAAAATTGTTATATGTCCATTCATTAAAAAAAAAAAAAAAAAAAAGTACTTCTCACTTGCTCAAGAGATATATGTCGTTTTTTTAAAATGACATATCAATGATAGATATTTGGAGAAAATAAATTGACTCTATCGCTCACCTTTTTTAATACATATTTGATCACGCTGGCCTGATGCAAGCAATGGGATAAAACATATAAGGTTGAATATATATATACATATATATATATATATAAATATATATCTTTTTTTTTTTTTTTTCTTTTTTTTTCAGAGGGACAAGGTTGCACATTTTTGGAAGCAAGACATAATGCTTGCCAAATTATTTAAATGGCCCCAAGTACGTACGGCGAGATAGTTTTTCATATAGAATAATTCTACTTATCATCTATACACACCACATATTATCTATTTTCATTTTTCCTATAATAAATATGTGGTGTATAGATGATAAATAGAATAAATCAATTATTTTAACAAGAATAAAATAATAAATAATAAAAACTAATTTTAAAATATATAAAGTATGTTGTGTAGGATGATGAGTAGCATCCCTATTTTGGTATGTATTATAAAGAAAAATTCTACTCATTATCCTCACGTGACACACACTACATAGCATACATAAGTTTTTATTTTTTTCCTTTACCAAATATGCAATGTATGAATAAATAGTAGAAGAACTCAATTAGTTTAGAAAGGATAAAGTCAAAAAAATTTAAAAAATAAAAATAAATAACAATAAATATGGTGTATAGTACGTGGAAATGTTGAGTAACAAAACTCTATTATAAATGCATAATAATGATTAGGAAAGCCACATACATCACTAATTAAACTAAGGGAGGCGTAGGAGCCGGACGGTTGACTTTCACTATTTTACACCGATCAATAATAATAAAGAGCATTGCTATGCATCATCCTACATACCACATACTAATGTGTTTTTTATTTTTTTTAATTTTTTTTTAATTTTACTCTTCTTGAAATATTTATATTTTTTTATTCTTCATCCATATAATACACATTTAATAAGAGAAACAAATAAAAAAAATTATGGTGTGTGGTGTGTAGGATGATGCAAAGATTAATTCAATAATAAAACATGTAGAGATTCTAACAAAATGTAATGCTAGGCGGTAGCCTAGCAATTATAACTAGGTGTGCTGCCTAGGTAAATTTTTTTAAAATTTTTTTTATATATTTTTTAATATTTTTAAAAAATAAAAAAAATATTAATATATTAATAATTACTTTCTTAATAGTAAGTAAAAAGAAAAAAAAATAAGCGATCAAAATAAAATGGCAAAATGAGTAGGTAAAATAGTATTATTCTTCTAACAAAATATCAATAGAAGAGTCAGGCTACTCTGCCGCCCAGAGTAACCTGCTCAATCTGACTGCTAGGCCAAATCTAATATTTTTTTTAATTCACATTTTTTAATTATTTTAAAATGTTTTAAAAAGATATAAAAAAATATTAATATATAAATAATCACTTCCTTAATTATTAAATAAAAAAAATTAAAATATATGAGACGTTAAAATGAACGGACAAAATAAATGAGCAAAGTAACATTTTTCTCAATAGAATTGCATGCAGTGAATCTGCATTCTTTTTTAACCTTTTTTAAGACCGCAACAACATCTATTCTCGTTGGGTATCATTTCGGCATAATCGTTTCGGCGATTGATGGATGATTTGTTGCGAGTAACGTGCTGTTTGGATAGTAAAATTATTTTATTTTATTTTATTATTATATTTTTTTAAATTACAATATAAAATATAGTAAACATTTTGTAAAGGAATTGTTTAATAATATATTAATTAAAAAAATAATATTTTTTAATAACATTTTTTAAAAAATGATATAAAAAATATTAATATACTAATAATCACTTTGTTAACTATTAAATAAAAAAAAATTATAACACATAAGATGTCAAAATAAGAAGTAAATTAAATAGATAAAATAATATTTTATAAATATAAATATATATATATATATATATTCAATGATCTTGGAAAGACTCAAAGCATAGTTATGACTCGTGATGAAAGCCCATTGTTTTGAGCGTTTTAAAGACATTATTTTATCAAAATAATAATAATAAAAAAACTTAAAAAAAGATAGATGAACGTACACGTAGTAGGGCAAAGTAGCCATGTGTAGGAGTAGAACCTTTGCTTTCCCAATGACTCTGTTATTAATACCGAAGCAACATATCACGGCCTTGAGTTCGATCACCGACACCATCCAGTACCTACCATCTAAAAATTCGAGTTAAAAGAATAAGGAAAATGCTAAATGGCTCCATCCCCTCAATCTTATTGTTCATATACTTTAATTTTTTTATTTAATAATTCTTAATAATTAAAAAAATAACTATTAATAAAATTGAATGTTAAAAATATATTTAAAAGAAAATCACAAAAAAAATTCAACTAGCAATACGTTCAGCAATAAAGACTGTGCAGCCCTCTAGCAACATCAAAAGAATAATACTACGTAGCCCTGCCGATGATTGTTACCAAGAGTTGTGATCGAGGGGTCGATTTTGTTGTGTTTTGTATTTTTTTTCTTTATAAATTTACAAAGAAAACAACACTTGTTTAGATTTAAAAACTATTTCAACTCATCTCATCTAATTATTACAATTTTTTCAAATTTTCAAATAAAACATAATAAATAATTTAACTTTTTTAAATTTCAAAACAATAATAATATTAAAAAATTAATAATATTTTATTTAATTTTAAACTCTTATCTGATTTTATCTTATTTCAACTAATTATCCAAATCTCCCGATATTTCCATCAGTCACAACTCTCAATAAGATCCTTGGATACTGTAGCATGACTCTTGCATTAAACACGCAAAGAATTACAATATTATTAAATATTTAAAGTTATCTATATTGAATAATAATAAATGGAAAATAATACTATGTCGCTTAAGTTTGCCCTTTCAATTTGACAGCTCATTTATTTTTTTAGAAGTGCTATATACACAAAAAGAGTACACAAAAATAAATTAACAAATTGATATGATTTCATATGATCTATTAGATCTATTTTATAATAAAAATAACTTTATAATTTGATGTACTGCATCAAGCCACATCAGTTTGTAGATTTACTTTTATGTAATTTATTTGTGGCTAAAATATTTTTTTTTACTTAATGATTAAGAAATGGAATATTAGTGTATTATTATTTTTTAAATGTTTAAAAATATTTAAAAGAAAAAGCAAAAAAAGAAAAAGAAAAAAAAGAAAGTGTAACTTATACTAGGGGTATACCAAGTGATCAAACTTGAGTGGCATAGTAGCATTACTCATAATAAATACTTAGAATATTTCAATACATCTATTAATAGTGGTGAAATTAATTAAGATGTTTTATTAAATTTTGAGAAATGAGAGAAAAACAGTTAAATAAAAATATTATAAAATTTAAATATTGTTTGAATATAATTTTTTAATATAATTTTTGTTTTGAAATTTGAAAAAAAAAATTATTTATTTTATTTTATTTGGAAGTCTGAAAAAGTTGAAAATTTGAAATTAAGTGATATTTTATATTTGAATGATATTTGAAAATATTTTAAAATACTTAAAAACAATCGTGTTGACAAACATACACTTAATCTCACCTATTGGATCATCCGTAACCCATGAAATTGCTCGCTTCTAATGCTATCGTGAGGGGCACACGGCTACAACATAACAAAGGATTTCAATCAAAAAAAAAAAAAAAGGACAGAAAAAGAAAAGATAAAGCATATTATTGTCAAAAGAAATTATGTTCGAGAAAAGTTTTGGTGAATCGGAATGTGTATTTTATTGCTATGTATAAGGTTATGTTGGATGAGTATTGCTATGTATAAACCTACACACTATACACCAAACTGTTTATTATTTTTTTAAATTTTTTTTCAATTTTTTATTTTATTTTAGTCTTCTTGAAATATAAAATCATCTATATAATACACATTTAATAAGAGAAACAAATAAAAAAAATAAAAAAAATTATGATGTGTGGTGTATAGATTTATGCATAGATTTTTTCTATGTTGGATACCCAAATTTTCTCAAAATGGGGTTGAG
>QEOT01007493.1:0-59057 GCA_003123785.1 Pterocarya stenoptera
GATGCAATTGATGGAAGAATTCAAGAAAGTCTTACATGCAGTTTTGGACGACGTTACAGACCCTAAACCTCTCGGTACTGCTGTGCTGTTGTGCCTGAGTGAGACAAGAGAGAGAGAGAGAAAGAGAGAGAGTCCGGGTTTCAAATGAGAATCGGATGGAGAAATCACAAATGAGAATCGGTATTGCTGAGCTGCTGAGCTGCGGCGCAAGGGATGGAGAAATCAAAAACGAGAATCGGTGATGAAGACAAGTCTAGGGGTTTTTTTGAGTCCAGACGAAGTGCATCGTTTTGATGCAGGGGTTTTTTCTTAAACCCGGGTTCCGGGTTTCAAATTCGGGTACCGGGTTTCAAACCCGGTACCCGGCCCGGGTAGACCCGGGTTTAGTCATGCGGGTACCGGCCCGGATGTAATCCGGGCCGGAACCCGTAACCGGAACCCGGTTATCCGGGTTCCGGACCGGGTCGGGAAAAAACCCGGCCCGGATGAACAGTGCTAACTAAATTTACGTGGACATATTAATATGTACGTAATGCCTAATGACCCGAAATAAAATTATGGACCGGTGCATGCAATTTACTTTGCCTTTGATATCAAATTGCTGGAAAATATGAATCTATAATTAATTAATTATAAGAAAAATGTTTATTGCGATCATTTATATATTATATGTTATGAAGATGATTATTTTCTATCAAACTGAATCTATTTTGATCACAAATAACTCATCAAAAATAATCGTTTTTCTTATAATTTTGGAGTTTGTTAGCTATAGATTTAAGTACGTTAATTGGGGTTCCTTTTAGTTTTTAACATGCACTTAGGTTTTTAATGATATTAATGGTGGCGTGGCATAGGTCATGCCACATAGTCATCTTGGATCACGGTCTATTCAACCTGTATATAAGCCCGTGAAGTATGTCTGAAAACAGAAGAAACGGGGAAAAAAAGAGTTGATGCAGTTTTCGTCGAAGCATACACTAGACAATAGACATACTACAACCATTTACTTTAATTCCTTTTTCTGTTTTTTTTTTAAAAGTTCTTTCTAGGAGTTTTCTTCGAAGCCTGCGTATATAATATATTACTTTATAAGAAGAGTTTTGACCAAACGGGAGAGATGATGAAGGCCGACATGGACTATAAGACTAGGCAGTATATATTAATTATGCTACGTCTAACGTGGACGACTCGTTCTTATTAGCCCCACGTCTAACTTCGAAATACTGGATCGATTTGATTATATAAAATCAAATTATCTCATTTTATATAATTATTATAATTTTTTAAATTTTTACATAAAATATAATAAATAATTTAATTTTTTTAAATCTCAAATAAAAATAATATTATAATAATATTTTATTTAACTTTTAATAAAACATCTTATCTCATTTTATTTAAACCGCATAACCAAACGTGTTAAAGAAAAAGAAAAAAAAATTAAAAAAACTCATTTACAGTAACGTACATATTTAAAAAAAAAAAACTATTATGCCGGCTAATAGTTACTGCTCCATTTGGTCGTTCAATAAATTTTGTTTTGCTTTTTTTTTTTTTTACTTAATAATAAAGGAATTGATTTTAAATATATTAATTTATTTTTTTTATTTTTTAAAAATAATTAAATATATTAAAAAACTATAAATAAAAAAAAGAATTACCAAAACAACTAACAACAACCATGAGCGGCGGCAAAATATTACCGCTCTATTGAAAATGCACATTTGACGTGTATATGTAATACAACAGATCTATCACATCATATTTCTGTTAGAATAAGTTAATGAATTGAAAAATGCTAGGGAGCCCGTTTTGGGCTCCCTTTTTTGTTCCGATTGCATTTTTTATTTAGTTTTTAGTTTTTTTTATTGTTTAAGAAAATATTATTTAATAATATTGTGATTTTTTTTCTTTTTTTTAAAATATTTAAAAGTGTTAAAAAATGATATAAAAAAATGTTTTAAGATTTTTTGTTTTTTTTTCACATTATTTTTTTAATACTTTTAAATATTTAAAAAAATCACAATGTTATTAAGTAATATTTTCTTAATTACTAAATAAATAAATAAAAACTAAAAAATACAATCGGGACAAAAAATGAAGAGCCCAAAACGGGCTAGAATTAGTAGAGGTTGTACGGATAGACTTTTTGAAATACTGACCAAGTCCTAGGGTTTAGTTTTGAAATTTTTTGAACCATGGGTATCAGTTTGGAAAAAGCTGAAACTCCAGGGACTTATATAGTAAATTTTCCTTATTTAAGTAGTTTTAGATTTGAAAATAAATCATTTCATCTAATCATTATAATTTTTTTAAACTTTTAAATAAAATACAAAAAATAATTTAACTTTTTCAAAGATCAAAACAAAAAATATATTAAAAATTTATATTCTAACAATATTTTATTTAACTTTCATTTTATTTAATCTGTATAACCAAACTAGACAGTACAATTTACTTGTTTTTTCAATGCTTTCTTATTTACTTTATATTCTTTATATTATGAATTAATCTACCCATCAGCTACTATTCACTACCACACACCTCACACCCTATGTGTCAAACTGGATTCATTAATAAGTGAACCAGTTCTTACCCCAACCCTTCCATCTCAGTCCCGCCTGAAGGAAGCACGATAAGAGAGAGAGCTTGAGGAGGAGGAGAGAGAGAGGGGGGTTCGATGAGAGAGAGCTTGAGGAGAGAGAAAAAATGAGAGAGGTTGAAGGTGATGAGTTTGACATAAATAAACTGTCAGGTGTAAGATGTAGAGGTGAATAGTAGATGAGGTATAGCAAAATCTCATATGTTTTATGTGACGCCCCAATTCCCACGTACGAAAATGCGGGAATTGTGACGTCGGGATGATGATAACACAGGTCACGCATCCCAATGATAAGTGCTCAAGTGTGTGCAACATACAACAAGAGCACCACAAAAGTCACAGCGGATAAATTAAATAAGTCAACTAAGTACCATAATTTTTTAAATACAAGGCTACCAACATAAAAGTATTACTGAAAATTATACAGTTATTTGTGAAATAAAGTAAAAAACTAAATACATAGACAAAAGGGAAACAATTCCCATAATTCAAAAAGCGACCACATGTCACTCTTTCCGCGGAGCCGATCCCACAGGCTCTTTGTCCTCATCTGCATCAAAATCTATGGTACCATAAAACGGTATCGCAGGTAAGTAATAATCCAAACAACCCACAAGATAAAAATACATTAATGCTACCAACAAAATGCGTGCATATGATGAAATATGCATTAGACCAAAAATATTATTTTCTCCGAAAATGAATATTTTCCAACTCACGCCAAAATCTCATTTTGGCCCAAAACAATAATCCACCATTTTTCCAGAAAATGGTCCACATAAAATCCTTTTGTCCAAAACACTTTATTTTCCTAGCAAAAAGCCCAAATATCTATTTATCAAAAACCCGTCATTTTCCCATAAAATGGCCCATTATCCAATTTTACTGTATGCACCATGATCTCCCCTAGGGACCATCCGCACACCCTGGCTCCCTTTGTCACACCACGGGTAACGACCGTGCGAGTGACTTCGTAACGAGCGATGCCCATTTCTGCGCTCAGCGCGTTCGTGGCCAAGCATCCTCTAGCTCCCGCTAGCAAAAGGGGCCACGGAGTCGGCACATGAGCGTTACCATCCCGTCTGATCCCGTTGTCGCTTGGCAACAACCCAGGAGACGTCACTCAGTATATTCCGCTCCCGAGTGACCAGAGGAGCTCCACCGAGATAATGCCCCGTCTCGGCTTGGGGTCGTGATACACACGCACCTAAAAATCACTTCTCACATGAAAACCTAGGTTTCAAATATACACATGAACATGAATGCAATTACACGAAAATCCAGTTTTCATTTACAAACATGAACATGCGTGCAAATATGCAATGTATAAGACACGACACAAATATCCAACAGCCAACAAATGATCACATATTCCAATCACACAACTTCATCCTCCAATCCAACCGACCCCCTTACTCATCGGACTCAGTCCTGCACAACCAACCAATACACAATGAAAATGAGTTAGCACAAAAATACATTTAAATCTCAAAAGTTATTTAAAAAAATACTTACAGTGCTATAATATAATTTTTGAAGGATCACGGAGATGCTAGAAGTGTCGGCATAACAACGGAACAGTGCAAAATGCACTAAGGCTGTGGGTCCCAAAGTGGTAGATTTTGAACAGAGTCAAATGAAGACTTGAGATTACTAGGGAATGGCTTAGAGGTGTCGATGAAGCTAATGATGGTGGTCGTTGGCCATGGGTGGCGGCGTGGACGGCGTTTGAAGATCAAAATACCCAATTCGAAAATGTTGATGTATGGGCTTCACCGATGTCGGATCGGAGCTGAGGATGGGTGGGTTAGGTAGTTGGGGGGTCGCCGGTGATGTGATGAAAAGACGGTGGCCAATGGCGGTGCTACGACGGCCCTGGAATGAAGAGAAGGTTGCGGCTTGAAGTCGTGCGTGGGGTTAACGGCGGTGAGGGAGGAGTTGAAAACGGAGGGGTGAGGTCGCCAGCCAGAGGGGAAGAGAATGAGAGGGGCGGTGTCGGCAATAGCGGCTTTAGGGGCGGTCGAAGGAAACGGATGGGAAGAGAGGAAGGGGGACGTCGCGTGGGAAGAGGGAGACAAACAGGAGAAGAAAGAAGAAAAAGAGAAAAGGGAAAAGAAAAAGAGGAAAAAGAAGGAATGGAAAAAAAATGAGATCCAATCTTCACAACTTGAATCACAAAATGATTTCAAAATAGTAAATTGAATAAAATAATTTAAACATAGTGACAAAGTAAAATAAAATAATAATAAAATTTAACAACACAATAATTTTAAAACCCATAAACAAACTCTTTAGATTAGAGAGCAAATTAAATAATAAATAATAACAAAAAAGACACATTAAAAATAATTTCACAAATATAATAAAACTCTCATAATTTTAAACCACGAAGACTAATATTTGATTTAATTAAAATAATCTTTTAATTAAAATACATTAAAATAGGATATATCACATCTTATGTCTAGTTGAAGAGAAAAGCTACGGATCAGCCACTGTTCACGGCTGATCCATAACACACCTAACGTGTCACTTCTCCTTTACATTTACGTGTTTCTTCCTCAGCTCCCACACTTTTTCCTCTTTTCAACTTCACCACGCAACTGTCCTTTCTTTCTCTTCTCGACATTCATATCCATGGCATTTGCAATAAACTAACCGATGAATGGCACCAAACTCGACATTTGCAATAAACTCCACAATTGGATGCCGAACCTCAACCATGAAGAGGGAGAGCAATTGGAAGTATCATTTAGTTAAGGAGATTAATAAGAACAAATTCCTGAGTAGAATTAGGAGCCTATTAAGAACACATTAGGAGCATCCCGAATCCAGATAAGCCCAGAAAAATTAAATCATTAAAGACAACAAATTTAGGAAGTTGAGATAAAGAGTTTGAAATTTGGGGCGTACAAGAAATTTGGGGCGACGTTAATGGATTATCTTGAAATATTCACAGATGAGGTGAAAACTACAAAGGATGGGTCAATTGGTCCTATTCTCTCTCTCTCTCTCTCTCTCTCTCTCTCTGTGTGGACATTTGGTCCCATCTCCACCGACTACTTTGCGCTACACACTGGACAACTGGGATTGAAAGAGCCTTAACCCCAAGTGGCAAACGCCAAGTTTGCCCGTGCAGAATCAGAGTTCGGCTTCACATTCCCCCTGACCTTCGCGTCGTACTCTCTGCCGACCTACTCGTAGGCCCCGGATTTCTCGACTGGCGCGCCGTTATTTCCTTCCAGATTGCTAGGGCTCTGATCGATGGTTTGTTGCTTGACTTGATTGCGCAGAGATCGAAGAGAGGAGGTGTGAAATGAGAATCTCGAAGAAGAACGAGAGCTGAGAAGAGAGACGATTTCATCTATGTGTGAGGGCTGGAGCCTGCGAGTGTGCGTGGAAGTGAATCCGGTTCAGTGCATTTAGTGAATCCAGTCCACACGTCAAGTGTGTTGCGGCTGCTGCGAATAGTAGGCTGATTCAAAGATTTTCTCCTAGTTGAAACCTGGCAGGTAAGTACGATCAGTGTTTTCTATAACTAAATTAATAGAGTGCTAACGTAGGGTTTTTTTTTTTTTTTTTTTTTTAAATTTCATAGGAAGAAGTTTTGTACTGAGAAGCTGACAACTATACAATTTGTAGACAACTTCATAATAAAAAATTGATTTTTAAGACTTAAGAGTTCGTTTGACTTTTGAATTATTAAAATATATTTTTTAATATTATTTTTATTTTGAGATTTAAAAAAATTAAATTATTTATTTTATTTTATATTAAATTTTGAAAAAATTATAATAATTAAATGAGATAAGTTAAAAAATTTCCTGAAAACAAACGAGATTGTGATACGTTTGAATTTTAAAAGAATATTATTTTATTTCAAAGTGGTAGAATAATTGTAAATCAGAGTATAAATATTTTTGAGAAATAATATTTGCAGTCGTAGAGTTTGCAAGCGCCGTGTAATCTCTTTGAAAAATATGAGTAAATACGAGACTCACATGAAAAAAAATTAATTTTTTAATAATAAACCTCATTTTGTTTCAAAAAAATTACGCAATATTTACACACTCTATCATTATATATAGTATTACTCAATATGTTTTGTATTTTTGCACATTTGTAAACCCATCATTATTTTTGAAAAAGAAAAAAGATACGTCAGCATAGAATCATGTAAATGCGTTGTTTTTTCTTTTTTTTGTTGAAATCAAATGCGTTGTTGATAAGAAGGGAGGGCATCATTACATACCCTTTTCTAAATAGGCACCTAACCTTAGAGATCAGTTTTAGAAATCTTACATCATATGTACCAATGTCAAAAAATCCAAGCCCTACGGATGTAAAGTGTAACTTTCCTTCGTACTTATTATTAAGGTTAATTACAAAATTAGTATATAGATTTTTATAATTTTATAATTCGAGATCTCAATTTTAGATATTTACAAAATTAATATCTAATCTTAAAAATCTCACAAGTACTTTTGTCAATCTATCATTAGAAAGCTAGTAGGGTGTATGCTTCTCTCAAGTCTAAAATTCAAATTCTCTTAGTGTAAATAATTTTTAGGGGCCATTGGACTAGAAATTTTCTCCTTAAATTATCCGAGATACACTTGCAAAAAATTCATTGTCGAGGCCTGTGCACTCTAGGATTAGTCGGAACTCTATTCCCGGGCACTCAATACCAATAATATATATATATATATATTTGAGGTTGTCATGTGAAATGATATAATCAGATGGTAATGCCAATTATAACCCAAAGTATTTTCTTTTTATTAGAAAGCTAGAGGGGGTAATGGTCACAATTGAAATGATTTTTATACTTATAGAGCATATCAAGCTGTTTGTTACAAAATGAATTCAAATTTACAAGGATATGTAGAATACTATCTTAACAAACTAATTTAAAATTCAAAAATTAGTTGTTTACAATTTTGTTTTCAGAGTGCTGCAGACTTTGAATCTTCTGTTTTCTCTGCATACTTAGGCTGCATTTGGATGTCAAACTGAGTTGAGTTGAATTGAGTTTTTTATGAATAATAGTGAGTTGAGATTGTTGAATGAATTTGGTGGAATCCACTTAAAATGAGTTTAAGTTGTGTTTGGATGTTAAGATGAATTTAGATAAAGAAATGGGTCCACCATTATGATACTGTTCACTTGACACGTACTGCAGCCGAATGAAGATGAATGGAAAAGAAAAAAAAAAAGATGACTGATACTGGCGCCTAATAAAACAAAGACCAAATAAAACAAAGAAAAAAGAAGAAGAAGCTTATCAGGAAGGTCACACTGCAGCTAACGAAAACTTTATGGTCAACCGTCAATGTGTGTTTCTAGAAAAGCCCTCTCTCTCTCTCTCTCCAAAGTCAGGTGTCCCATCAATATACAGTAAACATCCCATCTCATCTCAATTTCATCATTACACTTTTTCAACTTCCAATACAAAATAAAATAAACAATTCAACTTTTTCAAATTCATCTCATCTTATCCCATCTAATAATTACAACTTTTCCAAATCCCAATACAAAATAAAATAAACAATTCAACTTTTTCAAATCTCAAAACAAAAATAATATTAAAAAATATATTCTAACAATACTTTATTTAACTTTTTAACTTTTATCTCAACTCATCTCATCTCATCTTCGAAAATAAACGAGGCCATTGCTTTTTACAGATGAAACTCGACTCAAATTATGTTTGGATGGTACGTGAAGCTCAAAAGTAAACTGAGCTGAGCTTGGTTCGGCATCCAAACGAAGCTTAAGCTAACAGAAGCCAACAACCAAATGATCAGGCTTGAGTACCGGCTCTTTCAGATGTACATTGCCCAGTGCGGTGTCTGGGAATGGCTAGCACCTCAATGTGTGGAGCTTGGAATTTCTCTTGTACGTGGATATATAATCGAAGGGTGGTCTTAAATCAAATAGTTTGGAGGACACTACTGCTTGCAGTTCTACGATCTTGGGACTGTTTCAAACCTTGGAAATGGTGAAGGTGCACTATTTCTTTAAGATGATCCCATGGATTGTACGCCTGCAGCCATGTTTGGGGGATTGAGTCTATTTCTATTGGTCTTTATTTTCAAGAAACTTTTCAATTCATCTCATTTAATTATTATAATTTTTTTAAATTTTCATACAAAATAAAATATATAATTCAACTTTTTCAAATTTTAAAATAAAAATAATATTAAAAATATATATTCTAATAATATTTTATTCAACTATCAACTTTTATCTCAACTCATCTCATTTGCAAAAACAAATAAATCTTTGTTCTTAGGATTAGCACTTGAGTTTAGAAATAATACAGAAATGGTTTTAAAAAAAAAAAAAAAAGAGAGAAACTGTCTTATATTGTGACTTTTTTTTTATCGATAGTTCATAAAGTGTTAATGAGGAATTAAAAAAAATGGTAGATAAATTAGAGTTAATATTCTGTTAAAAAAAATACAAATCATAAACGCACAGTAGTTTTAACTTTTAAAAGGTTTGAATTTATCCTCCCATATGTTTTCCCTTTTCCCTAAAAATCATCATCTTAAATAAATAAATAAATAATCAAACAAGAAATTAAGCACAAAAATAAGGGCTCTTAAGATCTGACTTTCTGGTAATCAGATTTTTTTTTGTAGTAAATTAGTAATAGTATCCATTCATTGACGGTCCTTACAAATTTAGGCAAGTAGTCGAACTTGTGAACCAGTTTTTAAAACTGACTTCCCCTTATAGGGTCGATTGATGTTGCGTTAATAACTGTGTGGCGCACGTTTAACCGAAGTCAATGGTACAAGTCTTCTCTGTCTTCTTCAACCGAAGTCAATGCTCTGCCAATCTTCGGGAAAGAGAGCGAGAGAGATGTGCGATTGAAGCCTTTCGACATTTTCCCAGTGAGCGGTCCTTCGATCACTAACCCTCCGGTAATGCAGTGGGTATGCTCTGCTTCACTTTGATCCATTGTTGGCTAGTGCATGAATCTTTGGTGGGTCTTACATTTCTGAACAGTTTCCTTCAATGGGTTCTTACATTTTCCATGTTTCAATCACTTTCATGTTTGGTCTCTCTCTCTGTCTCTCAGTGTGTGTAATGTTTTGTTGTCTATGCTGATATTTTAGTTCAATGCTATATGCTTTATCTTTGTTTAGTTAGATATTTTTCTGTTAGCACAGTTAAAGGTTGTTTAATTGGCAAAACATTGTCACCAGATTGGCCTCTTGCTGGCATTGCCTGATTCCAAGTTGCTCTTTCTTTCTGTACGATACCCATTTCACAAATTTTGCTGCATCGGTATAAGCACTTTATCGGGAGGGTTCGGTGTGTCACTAAATGTTTTAGCAGTTTCTTGTTCCAAACGATTGTTAATTGACTAAAGTGAAATTAGAACTTGGTATATTTCCCTTTTATCACGTCATTATACGGTAAACTTAAATGAGTTCATGGTGCTTAGGCGGGAGTAACATCGTTCTTATGTGCACAATGTTTCTGGTTTGAGAACAGGAAAAAGACATGGAGATTAGTAAATGTGATTGTCCAGCAACCAGAATATAAAGCTCCCAAAGATCAGTGGGGAGACATATTATACGGTTGGGGAATGTTATTTGTACGTCCCCTTTATTTATATACAAGAAGTGGAAATTGGCATAAACTAAGATGAAACGGGTGTGGAGTTTTCGTTGATGAGTTGCAGCTCATGATTAGAAGTCGGTTCTGAGGGAGCAGAGGGTGTCATACTGTTGACTCCCATATGTGAGTTAATTGGTGCAATCAACCAATCCCCGATGCAGCCTGATGTGCACTTTGTAGTGCAATCGATGGTCCATGAAACCACACCAATTAGAAGACAAACTAACCACTGCACCAAATTCAATCTGGCACAGCCTGAAACTATATGTGCAATTTCAATAAAAGCCACCTGGAGTACCAGAGTGACACCCACTGCCACCCAAAACAAGATGTTTCGATGAATGCCCCTAAATGCGTTCTTCTTCTCCAGCTCTCTTGCATTGACTTGGTTGAATACTTGACAAAGAACAAAGCTATTGAAGATTATGGTTTTACTAACCTTCTCTTTGATGTGCAGGATAGCTTGCCCTTTGAATTGGAAGGCCATTAAGATGGCTACCTGATATAAAACTTGACTGACAAGATTTCTCCACATAGGCTTGGAGATAAGTGGTTCAGTTCTTCTCGGTGTCGGTGTCCCTGTTGGTGGCTCAGTCAGTAGTGCAAGGCCACCAAGAAGGGCTACAATGAAGTTTGCCCAGAGCAACTGGACTGATGTTATTGAAGAATATCCAAAACATATCGTTGTTAGCAAGGTTGTCAACAGCCCTGCAGCATTCATGGTGAGTACAAGTAGGATATATTTCCTTATGTTGTCATAAGTACATTTTCCGCAACCTACAATGGTGACCAAGATCAAATCGATATTTCCATCCCTGATGATGATGTCAGCATTTTTTTTGGCCATATCACTGCTACAAATCTCTATCACGATCCCCACATCAGCTTCTTTTAGTACTGGAATCTCATTTGTTTTTGACGCCAATCATTGCTACTTTATGGCCTTTTTTCTTCAAACACTGGACCAGAAGGAGCCTATCGTAAGGGAAAGAGCTTCTCATCACAGTGATTTTATCTACAATATTCATCCTCTCTTCTGGGCTGTGATTGACAAACGTTTCACCTTTGAGGACCATCCTATTTGAGTCGGGAAGCAGTCCACCCTCGCAAACTTCCAACTCTGACACATTATCTTCTGATACCAATACGATGTTAAATCCAGCATTTCTCCTAGCTTCTATTTCATTTAGCATCTCTGTGCAGCACATATCAACTGCCATTCGATTTAGTGTTAGCCAACTAGATTTATCAAGACAGAGAGTTGTGACTGAAGCCATGGTAAGACAAGCCAAAGGTTCTTGAGCAACGGCCTTGTCGGAGAGCATGTTCTTATTCCAATAAGTGATGGCCAGTGTGATTACACAAGGAATTCCTTCAATTAATCCAACCAAAGACATAACAAGTGAAGTTGTCAAGGTACTGATCTTCCCATTTGGTTTCAGAACAATTCTCTTGATTGCATTTATTATCTCCTCAAATGAGCTTGGTTTCCCCTTCAGGTCTGGAAGGCTAGAGTCAACATCTTCTTCCTTTCCAAGCTTAAAACGGAGGAACAACACTACAAGGATGAGGATTGAGATTGAAAGCCCAGTAACTTGTATGCCACTATTCACCTTGTCAAGTTCTGCTGGTAAAGGGGTATTTTTGGGGGCATGGGTACCCTGCTTCATCAAATGACCCCATGTTGTGTCCATGCCCACAGCTGTAACAAGCATGCGACCAGTTCCTTCCGTCACCTTTGCACCATAGAACAGAAAAGGGTTCATTTGATCAACATTGAACTCTGAACCATCATTTAATTTTAGGGATTCACCAGATATGAACAAACCATCAACTGGGACAAGATATTCCCTCTCCAGGCATACTATGTCGCCCAGTAAAACATTACAGACGGATACTTCCTGCCGGCGTCCACCCCGGAAGACAACAACATTTTCCCACATTTCTAATGCTTTCTGATTTCCTGTAGATGTCATTGTCTGGAAATGCTTGAGCCAGACGTCACGAAGCGCAGGAACAACTAAAAGTACAACAATGGCAAGAAGTATTATGAACCCTTCATACCAACCAGTCCTTTGTCCTTCCTCCTTGATCCCAAAGCCAAGTGACAGCACTGCAGACACGAAGAGAAGGAAAATGATGTAACTTTTGCATGATTTCAGGAGGATTTGAAGGAAGCTTCGTGCAGGAGTTTGGGTTGTGGCTGGGAGTGTGCTGGTTTTGCTTCGAGAACGTAGATCTTCCTCATCACCAGGTATTCCATTCTCTAAACTCGTATCCAGAGCCTCTGCAATTCCTCGAATGCCTCCAAACTTCTGTAAGGAATCCGTGTCCTTTTCTTTTACCATCTTTGAAATGTTTTCGTGCTGGAGTTTTGCGTCTCTGCTAATTATACGATTACCATTTTCACCAACTTACATTCATGGAAACTTGAGGTGATGCAGATGATATTTCCACGCCTGTTATAATTTGTGGATCCTGCAAAATATCAATTACAACATATATATCAGAGTGATGACTATAATCTTAAACTTATGTCAGTAGTATTCAGGGCAGATGTAAAGCTCATCCTCAATATATATAGCTATAGTCCATATGAAACTTGGTGTTTTCACAATGTAACCATACTGCATGTGTAGCAAACTTTATCCAAAAGAAGTAACTATATATACACACTCATCAATTATATATATTATTGTATTATTACTAAATATAAAAAAATATGTCATTAAGTTAAAATTTTTATATGAAATGCTAATATATCTAAGTAAATATAATTAAAATCTTATTTAGAATTAAACTTTTTTTTCCTCATGCGTGTCTTTAATTATGGTTTTCTCTAGTTATAGTTTTTAAGTTTTGTAATCAATTAATTCATAAATTTTATTAAAATTAATAAGAAGTTAAAGAGGCCAGGGCCATCAGTTATGATTTTGATGACCAAGATTATTTTGACACACCATATAATTGAGAGCTATTGGTCTCTCTCACTTAAGCAAAGTTTATGAAGTTTCTTTTCGCTAACATAGGAACAAAGGAAACTAAGAAGAGAATATCAAAATTATTCAAAAAAAATTTGGAGATCAAAGTGCTAAAATGCATCGACACTAGATCTCTTAAAAGTTGTATCTATGGTATAACGACTCAAGGTATGTTAACTTTAGTTTTCATCTACTAAATGTAACTATTTATGCAGATGGTGCATGTCTACGACTAGTTTATGATATGATAATAGTCACCCAAAATGTGCATCAGCAGACTACCAGAACAGGCCGTTTGTAGCTGCAATTTTTCTCTTCATTGTCTGTCATCTCAATTATCCTCCAAGGTCCTTAAGGCTTAAACATTCGAAGCAAGTCAATTTCCTAATTTATGAGCCTGTGATATCCTTCACATGCCTTTGATTCGCTTAGAGGTTACATTGTACCTAATATATTATGAAAGCTAAGTACGAAATTGTTTCAGCTAAAATATGAATATTTGTTTATAATCTCTACTTTATTCATGTTCCCCTTGTGCTTTGAATTGCAATATTTAGATCCCTAGCTAGCCAAAAGGCACCCGAACTGCTCTTCTTTCTTCAAGCACTACCACTTGTTGCTATATTTAATTTTCTGGTATTTACCCAGGTTTGGATGCGGTTTTGAGCATCCCTAAATCTTGGAGAACAGGTACTCTAAAGATGATAGGTCCCGAACATAAGGAAGGCTCGGTCTTTTTTTCTTGTTTCTCATCAACAAGGACATATTCTTAGGTTTTAGCCTACGAAATTTTAAAACCTTATGACTCACATGTCAGATGAGAAGAGTTCAGGTTTGCTCCAATCCATCGGTTTATTGATTAGAAAAATGAAGAAATTTTTTGTGTTTTTGGTTTTTTTTCTGTCTTCTCAATTTCTTAGTTTCTTTGTTAAAGGGGTTGGGGATCATTCCTGAGCATGGTCTTAATTCTCTGAACTGTTTGGTGGGCAATATATATGGTTTTCAACTAATTTTTCTCCCTTTGCTAATTTCTGAAATCATACAAATGTAATAAATTAAGGACTATATATATATAAAAAAAAAAAACATAGTGATCATCACAACTGACATGTAATAATCTCCAGTAGCAGTAGATTTAATTAGTCATATATATGTAGATTTCACTCAAAATGATTTCGGTTGCATTTTTATGTAGTTTGAAATATCAATATCCCATGAATATCTAATAATAGTTATCCTTGACAGGCCATGCATGATAGGTGCACGATGGCATTTCAAATACTCATTTAGTTATATATCTTTGTTTGTCCCTGGCTATACACTAACATATGGAATCAGATAGCATTGATCTATTTGGAGAAGTTGTCAAGAAGAAATACATCTGTACCTGCCATGCACAGAAGATCCAAGCGATCGAGACATGCGAGAGCAAGAAAACTTACCATTTCTCCCATGCCATCAATATTGCTGATTATACTGTAAAAGGAAGTTGATGATGAGACTGTATCGAGAGAAGGAGAACCCTTCTCATCATGAGCTAATTTATCTGCTCTCGATATTGGATGTCTGATCAGCAGCAGGATCCAACGAATCCGGCGCCAATGTTTTCTTGCAGTACAACTGTGGCCGGATATTAGCAAGGCCGTCTGCTGAGACTCGAGGTCCACATCGTGGCCAGAGCTTGTGCTCGACATACAGCTTGTCTGAAAATGCATGGCGCTGTGCATCAAATTCATTTTCTGCACTTCAACAAACAAATTAATCATTTAATGGGTAGGCAAAAATAGAATGAAAGAATTCCATGGTATGATTGGTAGCCAGACATATACTCACATAACTGTATTTTTCTCCTGAGCAGCCACACAATAACTGTATAAAATAGTCACGTACTATCATAAATTTCCAATTGGACATGTATATCAATGCTTAAATCTGAAATACCACGAAACCTAATTTTCCTAAAATATAATCACTTCCTAAATTATTCATTAATTCTATAATATTTCTGTAAAATATAAAATAATTTTTTGACTAATGTAAAGCGAAACTAGGCCCAGTAAAAATATCTTAACAAATTTTCTGAAAACCCCTTGAGGCCGTCCAAAATAAAAATACACTTTGGCTTAAAACTCAAGGGCAAAAGTCGTGACATCCTAGATCTAAAGCAAAACCACCTTAGTTTGTAGGGAAACATATTTACTGGACTCAGATGCGCGTGCAACGGAAAACTCACCGTGAGAGCAGCTGCGAGGTGGCGGTGACACGGGTGGATCTGGCGGCTGAGCACGAGAGAGAGAGAGTGATGAGAGAGAGAGAGAAACACGGTGAGAGAGAGCAAAACGTGAGGGAGAGAGATGAAGCTCACCGTGAGACGCGACGGACTGGGGGTGCCGGATAGTTCTTGGCCGTGGTTTCTGTGGGGTCTCGACGGTGGAGCTCGGAGGCGACAGCGAGGTGCAACACCCAGTGAGAGGCCAACGGAGGGGAGCTCGATGGACGGCTTGAGCAAGGACTTGCTCTGTTTCGGAAGTGGGAAAACAGGGGACAACGGGCTGAGTTCGTGAAGAGGGTGGTGGCGCACGGTGGGTATTGGCTTTGGTGTTGCTCGTTTACGGTGGAGGGAGGGCTACGGAGTAGTACACTAGGCCTTGGGTAGGCGGTTTCCGTGAGTGGAGGTGGCGGTGCGAAGGAGCTTGCTGCGAACGTACGTGGATGAAGGCTACGGCTATTCTTGATGCAGGGATTTACGTTCGTGTGGCCTGGGCAGTGGCTACCCTTCGGTGGTGCATGGGGTGCTGGACGGTCATGCGAGGGTGCAGAGATGACTCCGTGAAGCAACCGTGAGTGGCTGAGCTAGCAGGTGTTGGGAGGCAGCGACGGGGAGAAAGCTGAAGAGGGCAGCAACGGTGTTTCGGCAGTTTCTCTGTTCCGATGATAAGTGCATATATATATATTTAAAAATTTGTTAAAAGTGAAATTTTTTGTAAAAATATGTAATAAGAAAAAATAGACTAAAAAATATAGTTAGGTAATGTAATAGATGGTAATATCTGATAAATTTATATATATATAATAAAATAGATTTTACATGACTATCTGTCAATCCAAAATGAGCTAAAAAATAAGAATTTAAATGCATACAAATTCTTGAATTTAACTATAAATAGATAGAGTTTTATCTATATTTTAATATTTTGTCCCTAATTATAAAAAACATCACATATATTATCTGCAAAATATCCATCACATATGTTTTATTTAGTTATATGACGGAAAAATTTAATAAGAAAATTTTAATAAAAGCTTAAATTAATAATAAAAATATTAATACTAAAATTTTATTACGAATTATAAAAAAATGAAACATAATTAAAACAGAAAGTTAACGAGTACTATCTACTTATATTCATACTGTATCCTACATATATCAAAAGTATAAAGAACATATTTAAATAAAAAAATAAAAAAAATGTTTATTAGAATTTGAAAATTAAAATTAATGCTAATGATAATTTTGTTAGATTTCTATTTATATATATATAAAGAAAAAAAAAGATGGGTTGAATTCATTTGGTTATGGGACAAAACGTTTTTAAATTATGGATTATACTGAAAGATTATTGAAAAAAAAATTGTTTTAATTTTATCTTCTTTATGAGAAGATAATTTGTTAGTAATTATTAAACATTTATTCATAAATATGTAAAAAAAAATTTCTAACATTATATAAATTTTCAGAGAAGAAAAAAATTAAAAATTTTCTAATATATATTAATATATTCTAGATCATATTATTCAGTGCTACAAATAATGTTACATCACTGCGTTACTTCAAAGGCAGTAAACTAAACCAGATCATCTTAATTTACTTTAAAAGTTTTCATAATCCTTTTTAATATTACTAAAACAGAAGTACAATAACAAATAATAACAATGAAAAACATTAATTTATTTAACATTTTTACACTTGGCTAAATAAAATAGTAATAATGACATATTATATTTTTAAATTATTAAGAAATTATAATTTATTTCCTTATGAAAATTTGTAATTATACTAACCAACCTACTATTATTATTCTTAATAATTATAGTTGGATGTGTATGTTGTATATTTGTTATTTCCAAAATAAATATATAATGTGTTAATTTTAAAATTGAAAACTACAGTGGTAAGTATTAAATAATTTAATCATATATTTTATAAAATCTCATCCTTTACATTTAAAAAAAAATTAAACAAACTATAATATATTAAAAACTGTAGATCTACCTCAAATAGTGTAATTAATTTTAGGTTAATTAATAAACTATTCAATTTATCCGAAAATGAAAGAAAATATTTAAATTTATTTCTTAATAAATCATTAAACAAAAATCATTAATAAATAGAAAAATTACACTTATTCTAAAACGTAACAATTCAATTCAATATTTACATAATTTAAAATTAAAGGAAATAAAATGTTACACAATATTAAAGTTTAATTTTCAAGATTTTGGTTTTTTATTAAAATTTTATGAAGAGTTGGTATCAATTTGGAAAAAAAAATACTATAGTCTAATTGTAAAGTTTAAACTGATTTGTAACATTACTCATTTTTCATATCTAAAGCTTAAGAGCAGTACTACACCCTCCAAGATAGTTCCAATAAGGACAAAAAAATTAATTTATTTTTTTTATTTTTTATTCAATTTTTTATATCCTTAAACATTAAAAAAAAATTCACAATATCATTAAAAATATTGTAAAAAGACATCAACCACAAGTCGGCAAAAGCAAGAAACAAAGTCAGGGGCAAAATAGGAAAAAAATTATTGGACCAACTGTTCATGCCCGATTCGCCTGTGATTTGATTCACTCGCAGCGGATAACCGCAGCACGAGAATGGCTGAGATTGGAAGGGGAGGGACTCCGGATGGAGGCGAAGAGAATGGGTCAGGTGGTGTTGGCCACGCTAGCGTGAGGCAGCGCACTAGAGGGGACGAAGAAACGGACGGCCGCGGCTTGGATTCCATCGTGGCGGTTAACGGTAGCACGATATGGGTTGAGATTTGAATTAGAGGAATGCCGGCCGGAGGGGAAGAGAATGGATAGGGCTGTGTCGGCCACGGTAGCGTTAGGCGGCACACTGTTGGAAACCAACAAACGGACAGGGGAGGGGGAGGAGGGCTCGAGCGCGGGAGAAACTAGGGGCAAAACGGAAAAAACGTTAGGGGCAGAACCGAAATATAGGAATACAAGCAGGGATAAAATGGGAAATAAAATTATTAGACGAAATTACTGTTTATGGGCAATTCGCACTTTATATATAAGTAGATATATATAAATGGCGGAATGAAAAGGGAAGGGGAGACGTGCATGATGAGAGAAACGACATGGTGTCGTGGGGTCAAAAGAAAATATCATGTACCAGAGCTTTTTGGTCCATTTCAAAAATTTGGCCATGACTCGTAGCCTAAAAAATAAATAGACTCTCCCTTAAATTTTGGGTCATTATCCAAAATTTTATAATATTACGACTTGTATTATAAATTTTTTTGGTCCATAAAATTATTTTTAATCCAATTCAAAAAAAAAAAATTCTAATAATTTAACTACAATGACAAGTCCATTAGAAAATTTAATAACCGTTAAAAAAGTAATTTGGGCCCATAAAATAGTACTCGAAAAATTTTAACTAAGCTTTTCATATACTTAATCCAAAAATATAGAAAAATAGGCTTGGCATTAGGCCCGGGTGTTACATTATAACGCCTCGTATTTAAGCGTATTTTAATTAAATAATTACTTGATTTATTTTTATAATTGATCCTCATGTTTTAAAATTTATGAGTTTGTTATATTATTTTATAACATTTTAAAATAGTGAAAATTATTTTTTATGATATGCTTTCTTAATATTAATTATTGTTTTGCATTTAAATTGATCTTTAATTTAAATTAGTTTGTTTATGGGTTTTAAAAAAATTATTATTGTTGGATTTTATTATTATTTTATTTAAGCTATTCACTGCGTTTGAATTATTTTATTAAACTTATTGTTTTGAAATCATTTTCGTTGGATCAATTTCGTGACCCAAGTTATGAGGATTGGACCTCATTTTTTTCCTTTCATTTTTCTTTCTCCTTTTTTCTTTGGAAAAGTCTAAATGCAGGCATGAGGGGGGTCTCTGTTAGGGACCCCGGTCAAGTCCCTAACACACTATGATCTCCTCGCCTATGTCCTCCTTGTATTGACCGAGTGCCAAGTCCTCTCTTGCTTGGATATGGCGCAATAATGATGATGATGGCAATTTTGGTATGATGAGGTTAAATGTTTAGGCTTGAATGAATGTATGGGAGGGTAAAAAAGGTTGATGAAGTGTATGGGTGAATATAGCTCAATGTGGTTCGGCTATGGCTTATTCTTGGATGGGTGCCGAGTGGGTGGATGTAAGGATTGAGTGAGTGGGGTTAGGGTTCGGCCAAGAGGCAATTAGGGCTGCCGAATCTTGGATGGAGGCTAGGGTTTTGGTGGAGGCAACTAGGGTTGCCGAAATGTGGAAGAGGGAGATATTTTAGAAAAGATTGCTAAGTGGTAGAAATCCTTATGGAAGAAGGAGATTTCGGGTTTGGCTAGTTTGGTAAGTCAAAGATGGACTTGAGGTATTTTAGAAAAGAGTGATTTAAGGAATTTAAGATGATTGACAATTCCTTAAATCAAGGGATATGATTTGGAAGAGGTCAAGGATGCCAACAAGGTAAATGTTACGTTATATGGACTAGGGTTTTGGCTAGGGTTGGTGGAAGTGTGAAGATGGAAAGTATTTTGGGTTGGCCGAATATGAGAGGTGGTAAATTCAGCTAAGGCTTTATGGAGTGGATGATGTGGTCAACTAGGGTTTCCAAATTATGGAAACACTTATATGGAAAGAATGGTGGTCGGCTAGGGTAAATTCAAATAAGACAAGAGTGCCGAATTTGAATTTGGATGGATAATGTAAGTGAATTTCTGCTAGGGCTAGGTGGATGGAGGGAACAATTTATGGAAGGAAGACAAACACTAGGGTTGGCCGAAAATGTGGTTGGGATGGATTGGATGGACAATCTGATGATGAACAACAAGACCAAATGATGAACACTCAAGATCAAAGCAAAATACTTATGAACTTGAATGAACAAATGAAAGTAATCCAACGATTGATTCACGAATTGCATAAGTGTTGAATAAACCTCATATATTGATAAAATAATATGAACAAAGATAAACACAACTTGGATTCACGAATTGCACCAAGTTGTAAGACAAGATAGTTGAATCACTCCAATTCACGAATTGCATGAAATGATCCTTTCTTTGGGATTCATGAATTGCACCCAAAAAGTCTAAGTGCTAAGCACCGATGGTGATCTCTCAAACGATAGTTCTCCCTCTAGGGTTTTTGCCAAAAGATTCTAAAGCAAGAAAAAGATATCCTATTTATAAGCAAAACAAGTTAGAAACCCCCAATAGGTCCCTTTGAAATAAATGAAATAAAATAATTAAAATAAATAAAGATAGTGGCATGGGCCACATGGCTGTGGCATGCATGAGCCAATGGTTCGGCTAAGGTGGTGCATGGGGGTCGAACTTTGGCTTGATTTCATGTTGAAAATGCCATTTTTGAGGTTTAGCTTGACTGTGGCTCGACCTTGGCTCGAGCCAAAGTTCGTTCGACACTCCGCTCGAGCGAATACAACCCGAGAGCTCCGCTAGAGCGATATGTGTGCGTATAGCTAAGGTGCAACTTTAGAGGCGATTTTACGAGGGAGCCTAACAATCCCTCTCTCTTTAAGACTGTCCTTACCCTCAATGATAAAATTTGAAAACTTCCATTCCCTCTCCTCATTCTCTCCCTTGGTTATCTCCATGGCAAAACAATGTGCCCCTCCTTTGCCCAACTTTTCTAACATTGAGACCTCACCTGACTTGACTTCCTTGGATGCTAAAGTTACCCAAACATTCTTTTTTTACCTGAGCTTGAATTCCATGGTCCTTTTGTTGTAGTCAAGTACTACCCTTCCAAGGCCCTTGAGCCATGGATTGCCCAATACAACATCAAGCTCTACTAGAGGAAGTATATGTAGGTCCACCACTATTCTCACTCCTTGAACATTCATCTTTACTTCTCTTACTAGCTCTTCACATTTCATCTTGTCCCCACTCGCCATCCTTACCTCAAATGGCTCTATAGAAATTGGTTTCAACCCAACCTTGGCGACAATGTTGGAGTTGATAAAGTTATGTGTGGAGCCACTATCTATCAACATAGGGCCGACCAAGTCTATCCCCCATTGAACAAATGACCATAGAGTCGTCATTGACCTCAATTCTTCTGGTGGCATGTTCGAGACTGGTGCTTGCAATCAGCATTGGGCACACCTTTTCATGAACTCCTTTACATCCCCCTGGCATTGAGCCAATAGTAGCCCACCCTCATAACTTTAGCCGCCAATGACCTTCCTCTTGAATGATTCCCACAAACACATTTATGTACGTCTTTCATCACATACTCGGCCTCCTCTTTCGAAATGCATCTTAGTAGTGTGCTAGAAAAGCCCTGCCTGTATAATGTTCCATCTATCAAGGTGAACGGGCTATTCTGTTTCTTATCTTCCTTGCCTCATCCCGAAAAGCAAGTAGCTCGCTTTCTTTCAAATACTAGATGATGTCATCTACCCATCCTGGAAAACCTCCATCTATTCACAAACATCATCCCTTATGGTTGCCGTATCTACCGCCCTGAGTGCTACCTCTCATGGCAACATTTTCTGCTGCCCTGCTGATGTTGCTCTTGCCAATCAATCCGCCTTCCAATTGTCCCCTTTGGGAATCTACTCGATTTGAAAATTCTGGAATCGATGAGACTTCTCTTGAACATGATGGAGGTACCTCTTTAGCTTCAATCCCTTTGTTGAATACTCCCCCGTGATTTGGCCAACCACCACCTGAGAGTCTGCCTTGACTACTATCAAACTCCTTCCTGATGTTTCAACTATGGCCAATCCCATGAGTACTGCCTCGTACTCCGCTTTATTGTTTGTCACCTTAAAGTTTAGTCGGATTGGCATGAAACGACCTCATGTCGTCTTCTATTACCATGTGAACGCCCACACTCTCTCCAACTCGGCAAGATGAGCCATCAACACGCGTGAGCCATGGTTCCTTCTCAGGCACCTTCGGTGTCTCCTTGGAAAAGTTTGTTAACTCTAAAACAAAATCGGTCAGTACCTGCCCTTTTATTTACTAATTAATTGATATAAGGATGATGAATAGAATTTTTTATTTATAAATAATTTGGACGCTGTAAGTTACTTGATTTCTATCTTTTTGTTGAATTATGACAAGAAACTTTGTGCAACTGTGCTCCCCAAGTGTTTAGGATGCCGAATTGTGGTTTGAAGTCTACCAAAGTGTTTGCTGGGCATTATTATGTCTGCTCTCGTTGGGGTTTTACCGACTCTTCTTCACCTGGGATGGCATTATGTTATGCTATCGACAGACGGAGGTCAGGTGATTTTTTTACGTCGAAACTTCCTTCAAAATTTTTGGAAGCTCCAACTCCCGCGTTCTAAGGTTGAAGATTGAGGCTTCTATTACGCCTTATTACGTCTTTATTGACTATCTAAAACCGCGTGAACGCCGCGAAGTTAACTCGGTTTGGTCTGATCTTGATCTTGGAAGTCGTGCCACAACCAACACGATGATTGGTGTTGGTCCGGGCGATTGACACTACTCATCTTGTTCACACTGCCGACTCATGTACATGCAAAATATTTGACTAAAACAAGAGGTAGGTATTGTGTGGACCCAAAATACAGAAGAAATTCATTCATTCGAAGTTAAGACCACCATTGCCACACGCAACTCTAAAGTTTTCCACAACCCTCACATCACGAAATTAAAATTAAAAAAAAAAAAAAACCCTCCTTAAAATAATTTAAAAAAATTATAAAAAATTATAAAACTATAAAATCTCTCAAAGGTTTTTATTTTTAATCCTTTTTTTTTTTTGAAAAAAAGGTATTTTGGGCTTTTAAAAATCATGGTTATTTTAACATATATATTATATATTTTTTGTAATGCTAGCAGCATGGCATCTAAGGTTGGGTTTATATAGATAGTTCAGATGTGATGAAATGAGATAGGATGTTTTAAATAGTAGTTAAATTAAATATAGTTAGAATATATTTTTTAGTATTTTTTTTATTTGAAAAAAGTTAAATTGTTTATTATATTTTTGTATGAAAATTTGAGAAAATTATAATGATGAGATGAGTTGAGATAAAAATATTTGTGTATCCAAACTGAGCCTAGTCACCTTGACATGTGACACTGTTACAATATTTATTAATTGTTGAACAATCAACAATAGAGTAAACTCAAGTGCCTTTTCATTACATACAACACCACCTTGGTTTCCAAATTAAAAAAAATAGCGCTTCAAATAAAAAAGTATTCAAACATCAAAACATTCAAACTGGAAAAGAAAAGAAAAAATTCGGACCGGAATCCGGATTTAGAATCCGGTTAACTGGGTTCCAGATTGGGCCGGGAAAAAACCTGACCTGAATGATGAGACATACTTGGCTACAAGAGCTTCTTGCTTAAGGGTTTTTTTTTTTTTTTTTTTTTAAGAGCATAACAAATTTCATTCATAATAAAAGCCAATAACAAAGTCAATACAAATACAAATTAGAATCTAGTAAAACTCTAGACCGAATAAAATCTTGATATTCATGCCACTACTTGAGCTGCTTCATTTCCTTGCCTACCACCATAAAGCCATCCTCAAATCGGTGAATGAGACTTTGAACTTCTGCAATCAGATTTTCTTGCCTTGAAAGATTAGGTTCCTTAGAACCAAAAGCTCTAATAATAGACATTAGGCCTCATTTATTTTCACAGCTCATTTCAACTCATCTCATATAATCATTACAACTTTTTCAAATTCACACATAAAATAAAATAAACAATTCAACTTTTTCAAATTCTAAAACAAAAATAATATTAAAAAAATATATTTTAACTATATTTTATTCAACTTTTAACTTTAATATCATCTCATCTCCTTCCAAAATCAAACTTGAAAAACCTAAATATATGAAGACCCCTTAAAATAGCCAATGAATGCCTCTATGTCATCCACTACAAACAGCCCACATTCCTTTCGACTAAAATGTAATATAAAATCTCATTTATCATCCCTTCTGATTCAAAGACAAAAGATCAAAACAAATCACCATAAATAAATAAAAACATAAACACGAAAGTGGTAAAGAGAGCGTAGGGTTTCAGGCTTCCTCTTTTTGTATTGAGAAAACCTGGGGAGCAATCCGGCTGCTCCCCCTCATTAAGTAGTTCTCCAATGGTTGTGTGCCACGTAAGCTGTTTATAGTGATTAGTCTACACTTGCAACACCTAATCAAAGACCCATACAACCCCTCCCTCACAACTTCGTCTTCCATCTTCGTCGCACGCCATGTTTTCTTTGATTTGTCATCAAATGTTGCGGAAAAAATAAATCCAAGTAGTGCTCATCGATATTCATACCCTTGGAGGATGACAAGTTTGGCTTTTGTACATGGGGGTTTTTTGGTTGTGGACGTTTCGGCGAAGGGGACATTGCTATGAACCTTGTGAATAGTAATAAATAGTTTGTAAATAGTAAAAAGATATTTTGAGTTTATGAAATTTTGATAAATGAGAGAGAACAAATTGAATATAAGATATTATAAAATTAAAATATTATTATAAAATATTTTTTTAATACTATTTTTATTTGAAGATTTGAAAAAATTAAATTATTTTTTATTTAAAAATTTAATAAAATTATAATGATTAGTTTGAAAGTATGTAAATTTGAATGATATTTCAAAAGAAAATAGAATGAAATAAAATAAAAATTTTGAGATGAAAACTTTTTCAAATAAATATTATTGGTTTTAGATGTAAGTTTAAAATATTATTTTTTAAAATTATTATTGTTTTGAGATTTGAAAAAGTTGAATTGAAATTTAAAAAAATTAAATTATTTATTATATTTTATATGAAAATTTAAAAAATATGTAATACCATGTATAGGCAGTTTCCAAGTCTTTTGCTCATACTTTCCTGTGCAGCGAATTGACATAACCAATTAATTTCTAGGCAACATCCTAGACGTTTACTCTTATTTTCCCTCGGGACCTTATTTTCCGTGTTTCAACATGTATAGGCAGTTTCCAAGTCTTTTGCTGTTACTTCCCTGTGCAGCGCAGTTTCGTCTCTCAGCTAGTATGAATTGCTGAGTAAGGCAGGTTTGAGATGGAATGAGAATTTTTAATTTTAAAGAAAAGTTTAAAAAATTATTTTTTAATATTATTATTGATTTAAAATTTTAAAAAATTAAATTGTTTATTATATTTTATATAAAAATTTAAATAAAATAATAAGATGACTTGACTTTTCAAAAGAGCTTAATTAATAGATTCCTGGGACCACCCAACAACCGGAGAAAAAGCAAGTTTGCAACCTATATAAAAGATGCCACAGTGGAAAGACTTTATTCTCCTCCACAAGTCCACCCTATGCCTCTTCCGGGAGAATGATGATCTACTATCCGCGGCTCCGGCGTTCCAGATGACGCTGCCCAGTTTGGCAGTCCGAAGGTCATGAGTCTTCACTACTTTCGTCTCTTTCTAGCTAACGTTTTGTCGTCTTTCCTCAATAATGGCTTCCAAATTCTCGTTGGATCCAATTCATTAGATATTTTAGTTGAATACCATATTTCTTCGGTTCAGTATTGGGCTGTAATTGTCACTCTACTTTGTTTTGTAATTCTTTGCTCTTCATCAGACTTCGTAAACCTTCCCTTGTTATTGAATCATTATATCAAATATTTTTTCTGCTGTACGTTCAGAGGGAGTTAAATTAATATCTTTAGAGGCCTTCGTGTGTGCTGCGAAACACACATAATAAGAGCTAGAAACCAAGATATCGAGACTACCCGAGTTATATTTGGATATTTAAGTATAGTCATGCCTTGAATTATTTTTTTAGGGCGTTTTAAAATTATTTTTTTAATGTAAAAAAATCAAAAGAGCATTTTTATAGGCCTTTATATTTTATCCTTTTAACTATGATATCTTTATAGAATTCCTTTTTAAGACTTGCTGTATTGAATTCAGATTTTCCCAACTCAAACTCCTTCATGTCTTCCACCTTCGTCATCTGAGTTTGCACTCCTTCAGGTACGTGTGAGAATATTATTTTATTCACGAGCCGATGTGAGAATATATTATCCAGCTATATTATTTATGTGTCACGATTTAATTTGTAAGATTTATATGATAACTCCATTTCTTAAATACAAAAGTTAAAAAAAATATTCTCTCTGAAATGTAAGGATAAAGAAAAGAAATATGTCAATTTAAATATGTATATGCAAGCAAGTTAACCTTTTCAGCCTAGCCCAGAGGAAAGCAAAGAATTTAATTACAACGTTCAAAGTTTTGCTTAATAGGAAATAAATGCATAACGGTTGGAAAGAAACTAAAACCCAAGCTTTATGATCTCAAATTCAATAATAATATCGTAGTGAAGAATATTTTTGTATGATTCGGACACATTTTTCTTTCATTATTCACAATTTACGCAATCAATTACTTGGGCACAATTACACAGAATTACCTACAGATATTTCGAGTTTGATTAGGATTTTGATTTCTTTTTATGTTTGATAAATTTTTTAATGAATTCGGTATTTCGATCGAATTGTGAAATATCTATGCTAAGTGTTTGGAGTCACTACAACAAATTATGCTTTTTCCAGTGATTTTGTCACAATTAGTCAATATTCTTGCCGGAATTGAATTTTTCCCACCACATCAAGCCATAGATGACTCTCTAGAAATCTGAGGCAACATATAGTACTTAAATCTGCGAGCAAAATGTAAGTCAGAAATACGTACTCTTCTTTCCAGCCATTTTTGTCGCCGTAAAAACTGTAAAATTTCATAGTAAAATTGTGCCAACTATGGTTAACTGAGTTGGAAAAAGTAAATTTGTTCCAGCAATTTCTTTGTCGCCGCAAAAAGTAACTCATAATATGGAGATCTTTGGTCGCTTCTGCCTAATTGCAGCGATTTAAATCGCTGCAAATTAGTATTTGCCACCAAAATTTAATTCTACTCGCAAATGGTTATCTGTTGCGATGGAAATCCCGGTAAACATATATTTGTGACCAAAAAATTATTTCGGCCATACTAAAAAGTAAAGCTCATAAAGAATATGAACATTATATTATAAATACAAAAACCTCAAAGACTAAAATGGAATAAAAATTGTACAATAACTGGAATAGACCCTATAAATCTTACCTAACCTTTCCATGGTATACTTTTTAACAAGCAACTGGAAATTAGAGAAAACATATTAGAATACAAACAACAATTTCTAGGTAGTTTGAAAAAAAAAAACTGGGAAAAAAACAAATAAGCACAAATATTAAACCATAGAAAAATGCAATGAATGAGTCAATATGCAAAAGTAAAAAAAACAATACATATTAGTCTGCCCCAATTGTTCAATGATAAGCTCAACAAGACAGCTAAATGCAACATTAGTAACCATATATAAACATAGACCCAATGCGTTTAATCGATCAATCCATGATGAAGCCCAATATAAACTTCGAAGCCCAATCAGTGGCCAATGTCCCCATTCCAATTAGAATAGGGACGAGCCACGGCACCAAATTCCATATTGGGCTGCTAACGGAGCGAGTTTCAATCCCCACAATAGTCACCTGAACTGCCAGAATACCAGTCACAGGCACCCAAAACCATCCATTACGAAGAACACCCCTGAACACATTTTTCTTCTCCATCTCCCTTGCATTGAATAGGTTAAATACTTGGCAAAGTACAAAGCTATTGAAGATAATGGTATTACTAACCTTCTGGCTGATGTTCAGGATGGCTTGGCCTTTGAATTGGAAGATAACTAGCATGGTAGTCTGGTAAATAACTTGCAACACAAGATTTCTCCACATAGCCTGGTTGAAAAATGTTGCTGTATGTATCCTCAGGCACTTTTTCATCACTTCCTCTGTTGGTGGCTCAGTCAGCAATGCAAGGGCACTTAGGAAACTCACAAAAAAGTTTGCCAATAGCTGTTCGATCATCGAAATTGGGAAATATTCAAAAGAACAGGCTATGATGGTAGTCATCAACGGCCCTACAATACTCATGGTGAGCAAAAATGGGATATACTTCTGAGTTCCTTCATATATACTCCTTCCCAGCTTTACAACGTCTGTTACCATTAAACAGAAATCGGAATCTGATCTGATGATGATGTCAGCACTTTCTCTGGCCATTTCACTGCTACTGGTCTTCTCCACAATCCCCACATCTGATTCTTTCAATGCTGGAACGTCATTTGTTCTGTCCCCAACCATTGCCACTACGTGGCCCACTTTCTTTAAACACTGCACCAGAAGGAGCTTGTCAGAAGGTGAGCAGCTTCCCATGACTTCGATGCTATCTACTTTACTCATCCTCTCTTCATCGCTGTAATTTCGAAACTCTTTACCTTCAAGCACCAATCCATTATTCGACACAACATCATCTGAAACCAATATGACGTTTATACCAGCATTTTTTAAACATTTTATAGCTTTTGATCTTATCCCATTCATGCCCTCGTCAACTGCAACATCTAGACCAGTGGTGTTAATGCAGACAGTAGAGACTGAACCCATGGTAAGACATGCCGAAGGTCTTTTAACATAGGCTTTATCAGATAACATCTTCTTCATCCCCCAAACAATGGCGCACCTGATTACCAGTGGCATTCCTCCCTTTATTCCAACTAGTGACGTAGCAAAGATCCGTATTATTCCATTGGCATTCATGGAAATTTTGTTGATTACTTCGTTTAACATTGTTGTTTTCGCCTTGAGCCCTGGTATGTTAGACTGGACATCTTCATCTCCAAGCTTAAAACGGATGAAAAGTACTGTTGCGATGAGAAAAGTGAATACCAACCCCATTATTTGGGATATAGTATTCCCCTTGTAAATAGCGGTTGCACCGGGGATCTTGTCAGGGAAATGGGTTACCTGGCTCATCCAACGACCCAATCTCGTGTCCATGCCCACAGATGTAACTATCATGCGACCTTCTCCATCAATAACCTTTGCGCCATAGAAGAGAAATGGGTTCTGATCATCTATGCTAGAACCATCATCTAGTTTTAGGAATTCACCAGACACCAACATACCATCTGCAGGGACTGGACACCCCTCCTCGAGGCATACTATGTCACCCACGACGATATCCCCGGTGTGTACTTCCTGTCTGCGTCCCTGCCCTCTGATGACATAAGCTTTTGCTCGTTGCATGCCCAAAGGATTTTCCTGTCCTGAAATCATTATGATCTTTTCGGACAAGAATTCACCTAGAGAAGAAGGAAGCACAAGTAGAAAAATAACGGAAACAATTATGATGACCCCGGTCTCCCAAGCACCCTCTTGGCGAAAAATAGCACCAAAGACAAGAGCCAGTGCTGCCCCCATGATGAGTTGAATGATAATGCAGACATCATTGAGATTTCCTAATAGAATTTTTATGAAGCCGCGCCCAGGAACCTCTGTTAGGGAGAGTCTTTTGGCTATATATTTGCGTAGGACTTTTTCATCGATTCCCTTGTTCAAATCTGTATGCAGAGCCACTGCAATTCGTTGGGTGTCTCCGAACCGCTTCTTTAAGGAAAGCAAGCCCATCTCCTTTACCATAGTATCAATAATCTTTGCTTGATTGAGTATAGAATCACTGGTATCGTTGTCATTCTCATCTTCCAAATTTTCGTTTACCTGGCAAACATGATCAGGTGGTGCGGAAGAAATTCCGACGCTTCCTATAACTTCTCTATCCTGCAAAAAACCAAGACAAAAAACTTACTCGACAAATCAATGCTAATTTTCTTTTTTAGGTAAGTACAAAAGAAAAGCCCCTTTAATTTGGAGAGCCTCCCCAAAGAACTTAATTGTCACTTTAAGCTCATTAACAAGCTAAACCAACTTGGCTATTCAACATTGAATAATGATAATGAAAATTGCATTGGTATTCAACAAGAAAAGCCCCTGATCATGTAGACTAGCTTACCATTTCGATTGTCTTCTTATATGATTGTTACTAGTCTAGATATATGATCATCATCTCCTGCAGCTGGAGATCTAGATCGTGTATTGAGCTTTAGTGAATTGGCTCAAGCTGTATGGAAGTATTTTTCATCTATTGTGGGTCTTAGCTTCATGGGGGGACAGTACTAGACCTGGTTGCAGAGCTAGGGTTTCATTGTGGTTCTTTATAGCAAGAAGTAGCATACAGTTGGGATGATCATCTTGTTTCTTGGTATAGATGAGCATGGTATAGATGGGGGGCATAAAACCTGGTGATTGAGATCTAACCATTATTGGAAAAAAATGCCATTTATAATGATCTCAACGGGTTCTAATAATATAACTATTGATTAATCCTTTTGAAATACATGATGAGCTTAAAGCTGATAGTTTGCATTCTCCTAAGATTATTAATATATGGCATCAAAACCAATCCAACCAGGAATGTAGGACTCAAGTACTTGTGACACATACAAAGTAATAGCCTAATAAGAACATTAGGGATTTAAATGAGGAAGTTATAATACCCTAGATGAGCATATGGTTAATGGAATCTCAAATTGCAGGGAGGAGGACTGATGTGGCAGTGATGACAGTACCGTGTGCGATGTGGTGTCTTTTTACACGTGGGAGTACCCCTCCGCTAGGCGTCGGCGAATAGATGAACCGACGTCGCTTCGATCGTGACTTTAAATTTGTTAAAAGTTTTTATAAAGATTTTTTTTTTTTAATTTTCACGTTAAATTATATAATTTGGAATTAATACAACAGGGAAATGATAGAGTTACATTCTTTTTATAATTTTTCTATAATTTTTAAATAAAATAATATTTTTAAGAATATTTTTTTAAATTTTAATTTTCATTTGATGTGTTTAAATTTTAAAAAAATATATATTATTTTATTTATAAATTAAAAACAAACTCTATCAATAAAATATCATTGGTAAATAGGTTGAGTTTCCAGCGGTTCTCAGGCTTTTTGAGGTTGTGTGGAGAGGAGTAGAATAAAGTTAGAGACAATTTGAGTACTCTGATCTTGCCATGGATTCTACTTTGGGGATGGATATACGACAGTAGTCACTCTTCACAATTTCTCACCATAACTTCTGCCTTCTGGGCAGGATGGGGACACATGTTGCCAACCCATAACCTCCCCCTTTTCGCTTCCTCGGCATTCACACGTTTAAATTTTGACTAAAATTTGACACTTTGGTTATAAAAAAAAATTGAAGAGAGTAATTTATATTAGACTAATCATTATAACGTTAAAATAATAATATAATAGTATATATTTTAATAATTTTTTTAATATTTTATAAATACACTATATATTAATTAATAATTTAATTTTACTGTCCAAACAAATTAATATTTAATATGAAGAAGAAAGGAACTTCAATCGTAGTGTTGACTAGTTATTTTAGAGTATAGTTTAAGCTTTTCTGATCGATCAAATCCTTATCTTTCAACTGAAACATGCTTGGTGAATGAACATCTTTTCATCACAGGCCTCAAATATGTAAATTCATGAATATATATCTACAATATGCACGTTTTCTTGGTATATTCTCTCTCTTCTATAGTAATGCCAGGAAATCAATCTTGTCGTGTAGAGACTAGAGGTTGTTAGGGGTACTGAATGGGTGGTGAAGGCAGGATATTTGAGCTTATGTATGATAATTGGTCTGGAAAGACCAGGCTTTTTGGCTTAAAAAGTTGCAGTGGTGCAACAAAAAGGTTCAAACTAGCTAGCTAGGAAATGTCTTCATCTAGGTGGAATTTAGAGAAATTACAAGTACCTCTAGAATCAGATTTGGCATCTCAGATTAATGATGCTTTACCATAATGTTCTAAAAGGGGGAAAGACTGGCCTGTTTGGAAGGCTAACACGGAGGGGTCTTTTTCACACGGTCTGCTTGGAATCTTACTAGCCAGAGGGAGGGATCATGATCTCGTTTCTTGGTATAGATGAGCATGGTGTCAAGTTTTACCTACCAAGATCTCGGTCATGTTTATCATGTGGAGATGTTTAATTCATATATATATATATATATAGTAGAATTGGCTTCCCTTTTTTATTCCTGTAGTCGGAGATCTAGACCACGTATTGAGCTTAGTGAATTGGCTCAAGCTGGATGGAAGAATTTCTCTTCTATTGTGGGTCTTAGCTTCTTGGAGGGACAGTAGTCCTTGTTGCATAGCTAGGGTTTCATTGTGCATGGACGTTCTTTAAAGCAAGAAGTAGCTTACAGTTGGGATGATTTTAGCCTGGTTTGATGCCTTCCATAATTACGTGCTAGCTACAGTTTTGGTTTAGGAGATGTTCTACTAGAATTTAGGCCTCTTTTCGGACCAAGGCTAGCTGGTTTAATCTCGAAAATTAAATCCCCCTTATTTTCTGATTTCATGGAAGCAGCCTTGAATTCTTTTGCTTAAAGGGATCAGAAAAAAAAAAAAAAAAAAGTCAATGCAACAGTATAAATATAAGGGAGAGAAAGCAAAAGGCTTACCGCTTCTCCTGTCTCGGCAGTGCTCACGACACCGTGAGGGGAAGTACTCGATGAGCTGATACATCTGAGAGCAGGAGAACCAGCTTTCTCATTTTGTTTTGAGATGAGACTTATCTCCTGTAGGGTCTGTCGAAACAAAGCATGTATAGATAAAAATGTTAGAGCCAAGTAAAGTCTGATCTTGATTAACGGGGTCGAAAGAGCCCCGTGCTGCTCTGATCTTCTAATGTTGGTGGCTTCTTCTTGGGACTCAAGGTCATCACCATGATCATCCTGGGCATGAGAGTTCCTGCTTGACATATTGCTGATTTTCTGAAATCGCCCTAGTACTGCTCTACAAACCTCAGTACGTTAAGAGGAAAAGAAATGAAATTTCCAGTCGACATTTATAAGAACTTCTCACAAAAAAAAAAAAAAAACTAACAGTACTGTAGTATAATTTAGGTAAGTGGTGGCAAATTGTGGTCATGCATTGGGATGATCACAGCTCAGTGAAGAATGTTCTAAGTCGGGTTCAAAGACTTTCTTATAAAGTGAGTGTGAAAAGTTGAAAACCCTATTTTAAATTTGACCAATCCACCAATATCATATTATAATATGGAGACGTGATTTTTCACTACTATTAGAACATACCAGTGGTTTATCTAGATTTTTATCTATTTTAGCTAACCAAAACTTATTTTTTCTATTTTAACTAATGCCTTGTGTAATATACCATATATGAACTTATATATCTATTCTGTTTCTATTATATCATTTAAATATTTTTTTATTAACGTTAAAAAAAGTGAACTTAATTATTTCTTCTAACAACCACATTTGGAATATATTTATATCTTTCAATATTTTCAATATATATCCACTATTATAATAGGTGATTGTAATATTGTGTTTATCTACACTAAATTATATGATAAAAATAACCTAAACAAAAAACAAAACAGAATGAGTATATTACGAGTTGTTTCACACACTTGACTTCTTAAACCGTTATGTAGGATGCCACTGTAGCAGGAAATAGTAAAAAAAAAGAAAAATAGATAAATAAAGAGATAATTAGGAGAAAGAATTAACAATGAATAAAAGATTTTTACATAAATAAATAGTTCACCGACCTACTTAATAAAAAAAAAATTGAATGCGACTGGATGCTGGACCTGGGTGTGTTATATGTGATACTTCAAATTGTAAAATTATTTTTATTGTAATGTAAATTTAACATATAATCATATAAAACCATATTATTTTGTTGATTTACTTTTTTTTAAAATATTTTGTAGCCGTGGCTCTTCTCAAAAGAAAAAGTAGTACAGCTCAAATGTGTTCAAAAAGGAAAATGATTTACTAACGTAAACAGGATATAATTAACATGAGTATAATTAAAAAGTTATCCTATCTTTATAATTAACAGGATATAACGTAAACCGGTTTTGAAATTTGAAGAACCAACAACACACTGATTACATCCATAAACTGGTACTTCCAGTTTTACCGATTCGGTCCAGTTTTTCCGGTATATTATACAGTATATATAATATAGTAATTATAGTATATAATTAATATATTGTGGTATATTATAATATATATTACAATTGTATTATAGACTATAGTTATATATTATAATATATAATATAGTGATATATTATAGTATTATAGTAAATTATAATATATAGTGGTATAGTATTAGTATAACTATTAATACAATAGAATATTGTGATAAAGGATTTTAAAATTTAATATTATATTAATTAGTCATTTCTCATATAATATAAATTTATATATTATATATAATATAAAAAATCATATAAAGTATTTTATATAATATAAAAAATTAAAATATATATATGAACCGGTCTGGTCCAATCTGGTGTTAGAAAATGAAAAATTGAAACCGGACCGATTTTAACCAGATTTAAAAAAAATAAAACCGATATCGAACCGAACCAAATCCGATACTGGACCAAACCCACCGATTTGATCTGAGTCTAATTTACCGGTTGAATGGATTTTTTTTCATAGGCCTGATGATCTTGATCGGTTCTTTTAAAAGATGTAAAAGTCATAAATTTAATCATTACGAATAACGCCTACGTACTATATATATACTATAGCACATGTTGTATACAAGATTGATATTTTATCTTTTATACACGTGATTTTTTTTTCATAGTTTTTTTTAGTATCTCTCTTTGTAATTAATATTGATCAGATAATTTTGTTTTGCAAAAGAAGAGAAATTATTATCTATCTTTGATTATTACAAGTGTACGTCTCGATCGAATATATATATATATATATATATCTCTATATTGATAAATATATTAATAATTTGATTGTGTCTTGAATTATCAATATTATAACATATTTATATTATATATAGCCCAATGTCGAATTAAAAATAATATATTCCGATATTGAGATTTTATGTGTATATATATATATATCATATAATTAAGGGGGGAGTATTATAATCATACAATGCCGTAACGTCTCACGTGAGATGAAGATTTTTGACCAATTTGGCGGGTTCTGCTACTGGTATCGATAAAAAGAATTGATAGTTGGGATCGATAAAAGTTAAAAATTAAACAAAATTTATTTTGTTTATTTATAAATTTTTTAAATATTTTTGAACATATTTTAAAAAATTCAATTCATTAATAAAACTTTCTTAATCATTATATTTATTTACAAAAAAAAAAAAACTAAGTATCGGTGATTTGGGTTCCAATTCATCGGTTCCAGCATTTTCCAATTCTGAAACCCTCCTGACAAAGGCTTTGGTAGTTAAATGTCAGATAAATTTATAATATAATATTCTTCAACTTCGTTGGATATATCCATGAAGCTACTTACCCAATCGAATCGACATTTATAAGAAGAAAAATATCATAATTATGTAAAATCATATTAATGTAGATATAACATTGGTATAAGAATTAGGAACTTCAATTCTCACCAACCAACTTGCCTCTTAAACCGTCATGTATGACGCCACCGTAGCAGGAAATAGTTAAAAAAAAAAAAAAAAAAAGAAGCAGACAGAATGATAGGACATAAATAAAGTGATAAGGAGAGAAAAACAATAAATAAATTAATTTTAGATAAGAACATATTTTTTCATGCGAAAAAGTCTGGATAAATTATCAAACCCTCCTGAAAAGTTGTACACGTCTTTGGCAGGCAAATATCAGACAAATTTATAAGAAAAAGTCATTGCATCAGCCCTTGTGCGCGTCAGCCATTTTACACACCTAACGTAGCACCCTCCCTATCACACGATTCTCATTTAAAATTATTCATCTATCTCTTTTTTTTTCTTTCAAAATTTCCTCCAGATGAGAGAGAGAGGGCAGCGAGAGAGAGAGCGGGAGATGAGAGAGAGTCGAGGAGAGAGAGGATGAGAGAGAACAGAGATGAGAGAGAGAGTAGAGGATGAGAGAGAGCCGAGATGAAGAGAGAGGGTTGATGAGAAAGAAAGAGTTGATGAGAGAGATGAAGTGAGAGAGATCGAGGAGAGAGAGAGACCCGGCCAGAGAGAGAGACGATGAGGGATGAGAGAGAGAGTGGAGAGTGAGCTGATGAGAGAGAGGAAGAGAGAGAGAGAGAGGTGATGTGAGAGAGGTGAGGAAGAAGGTGCGTTCTGCACCAAACAAAAAAAAAAAGCTTAAGACATGTTAGGTGTGTTACTTATCAACTGTGAACGGCTCAATTTATAATAGAATATTCGTCCACTTCGTTGGATCCAGCCAGCCCATACACACACATATATATATATATATACTAGTAGTAATCAAACGTCCAAGGGACGTTTGCCCAGTAGATAAAGTGATAGAAAAATTCAACAAATTCAGAGTGTACAAACGCATGAAAAAATCTAACAAATCTATTTAAAATCTTCAAATTAATGGCACCTAAAATAAAAAAATTGAACTGCAGAAAACAAGCTTTATGAAATATCAAGAGAGCACAAAATATTAAGAGAATAAATCCAAAGAGAAAATGTGAAAAAACTCATATGAAAAATAGTGTAATAAGAAAAAACAGATTAAAAAATATAGTTATGAAATGTAATAGATGGTAATGTCTGATAAATTTATATATATGATAATAAAGTAGATTTTACATGACTATCTGTCAATCCACAATAGGCCAAAAAATGAAACTTTAAATGTATACAAATTCTCGAATATAACTACAAATGGATAAAGTTTTATCTATATTTTAATATTTCGTCCTTGATCATAAAAAACATCATATATGTTATCTGCAAAATTTTATTACGAATTATAAAATAGTGAAACATTATTAAAACAGAAAGTTAACGTGTACTATCTACTTATATTCATACTGTGCCTTACATATATCAAAAGCATAAAGAACATATTTAAATAAAAAAATAAAAAATTCTTTATTAGAATTTGAAAATTAAAATTAATGTTAATGATAATTTTGTTAGGTTTCTATATATATAAAAAAAGATGGGGTGAATTCATTTGATTATGGGACAAAACGTTTTTAAATTATGGATTATACTTAAAGATTATTGAAAAAAAATTGTTTTAATTTTATCTTCTTTATGAGAAGATAATTTGTTAGTAATTATTAAACATTTATTCATAAATATGTAAAAGAAAAATTCTAACATTATATAAATTTTCAAAGAACGAAAAAAATAAAAATTTTCTAATATATATTAATATATTCTAGATCATATTATTCAGTACTACAAATAATGTTATATCACTGCGTTACTTCAAAGGCAGGTATAGTTGGATGCTTATGTTGTATATTTGTTATTTTCAAAATAAATATATACTGTGTTAATTTTAAAATTCAAAACTACAAGTAAGTATTAAATAATTTAATCATATATTTTATAAAGTCTCATCCTTTACATTTAAAAAAACTTAAACAAACTATAGTACGTTAGAAACTGTAGATATATCTCAAATAATGTAATTAATTTCAGGATAATTAATAAACTATTCAATTTATCCGAAAATGAAAAAAAATATTTAAGTCTATTTCTTAATAAATTATTAAACAAAAGTCATTAATAAAATGGAAAAATTAGATTTATACTAAAATGTAACAACTCAATTCGATATTTACATAATTCAAAATTAAAGAAAATAAAATGTTGCACAACATTAAAGTTTAATTTTCAAGATTTTAGTTTTTTATTAAAATTTTATGAAGACTTGGTATCAATTTGGAAAAAAAAAATACTATAATCCAATTATAAAGCTCAAATTAATTTATAACATTACTCATTTTTCACATCTAAAGCTTAAGAGATAGGTTTCGATACGTATAAAAAAATTTACTTTTTTGACTTTTTATTCAATTTTTAATATGCTTAAACATTAAAAAAAAATTCACAATATCATTAAAAATACTTTTTTATAATAATGAGATGAAATGAGATGGATTAATAGTGTTTCTATAAAGTCAGGGGCAAAATAGGAAAAAATTTATTGAACAGTGTTAAACCCATTGCCAATTCGCACAGCCGGTGGTTTGAGCCTCTCGCGGCGGTTAACGGCGGCACGATAGGAGCTGAAATTGGAACGGGAGGAACGCCGGACGCAGGCGAAGAGAATGGACCGGCCGGTGTTGGCCACGCCGGCTTGCGGCGGCGCACTGGAGCGGACGAAGAAATGGGCCGGCGTCGGCTTGGATTCGCTCGTGGAGGTCAACGGCGGCACGATAGGGGCTGAGATTGGAAGGGGAGGGACGCCGGCCGGAGGGGAAGAGAACCGCCGGGGTGGTGTTGGTCACGCCGGCGTGCGGCGGTGCTCTGCAGTACACGAAGCGGACGGGGGAGGGGCTGGGGCAAAACCGAAAATTTCGAAAACAACCAGGGGTAAAATGGGAAAAAGTCAGGGACAAAATGGGAATTGAGAAACAAGAGCAGGGGCAAAACGAGAAAAAAAAAATTAGACGAAATTACTGTTACTAACCTTTTCGCACTTTATATATAAGTAGATATATATATATTTATATATATCCCAACAATTAGATCGGTTGTCTTTATTTTCCAACAATTTAAACCATTATCTTTTAATGATGCTTCCAGACAAATTAGATACGAGTCCTCGACTCTTACACCAATAGAAGCAACAGCAACGGCTGCCTTTGACGGTAGACCGTAGACCAAAGCCTTTCTTCTAGGTTGAAAGTTTAACCCTTCTAGAATAGCGTCAGGCCAACTTATGAATAATTCTACTTATTGATATTCCTACACCGGGTTTTTGCCGCAATTTATAGCGTCAGGCCATCTTTCTTTAACAAATATGTGGTGCAGGAATAATAAGTTAAGAATTCAATTAATTCCTTAATACACATATGGTGCATAGTGATCACACGAAAAGGAATTTTGAATTCCTAGTTTATCTACCAGCATATACGTATGGATCACACGTCGCCGTCTATTAATGCTACTATAAGAAAGATTTAGATAGTGAATTAAGATGAGATGAAAGTTTAAAATTTAAAATTAGAATAAAATATTATTAAAATATTATTTTTCAATATTATTTTTATTTTAAAAATCAAAAAAGTAGAATTATTTATTGTATTTTGTTTATAAATTTAAGAAAATTGTAATGATTAGATTAGATGAGTTAAGATGGTTTTGGTATCCAAACAAGAGAGCATCCCTATAGTTTATCTAGATTTTTATCTATTTTAGCTAATTAATTTTTTTAACTAATGACTTTTATAATATATCATACATCAACTTATCTATTCTTTCTTTATATCATTTAAATATTATTTTTTATTCGTATTAAAAAGTAAACTTATATCTTCTAACTATTACATTTGCAATATCTTTGTATCTTTAAATATCTTCTAACTATCATAAAAAAAATATATATATTTATCATATCTACACTAAATATGATAAAAAAATATTAACCTAAATCAAAAATCAATATCAAAACATGAAAACAAAATGAGTATATTATGAGTTGTTTCAACTTTCTCTGTACGCTTGACTTCTTAAGGGATGCCACTCTAGTAGGAAATAGTAAAAAAAGACAGCAACGACATAAAATAAAGAGATAAAGGAGAGATAAATAATAAATAAATATTTTTTTTATATAGGTAAATAGTTTACTGTTTAGTAACAGCATCGATTATGTAAAGCACACATATTTGTAAAATAATTTAATATTTGTCTAAAAATGAGCTCTAAGTTTGAAACACAAATTACTAAAATTAATGTTTATAAATGAATATTCAATTTTATAATAGAGGTAGTGCCCCAGTCCGTCCCACCCTAAATCCGCCTCTGCAAATCAACATAAACAGTACATATTATTGGCTTTTTTTTTTAATAGAAATGATAAATTAACAACTTATTCACAATTTTTACATAATTATAAAATAAAATCACATTTCTAAAATATATTTTAATTTTAAATTTGACTTTATCTGTTTAAACTAGAAAATAATATTTCATTAAGAACTTGTTTTTTTAATCTTTCGTGTACCATTCTTGTCATGATCATTAATAATGTGGTCCAACCGGATTAGGGGTAGTGATGGACTGAAGACGAATTTTTCATTTCGTCTCCAAAATTACCTGAAATACAAAATTCGTTTAAATTGATAAATATCCATTCGAACGGAATATTTTGTAACGAAAACAATCGTCTCAAAAAAGAAAAAACATTCAAACAAAAAAAACCATATTCGAACAACCAATTAATGTCTGTTCGAATAGTATATGATCTGTTCAAACAGTAATATTGGCGGGAAATTAATTTTATTTTCCCGGGACAAGTTAATAATCATACGAACTTAAATTTATTGCTTCGAACAGACCTTTTTTCCATTAATTTGTTTATCATCATTAATTTGTACATATATTTTTAATTTTGTTTTCTCGGGAAAAGTGATTTCTTTTATGTTAAATTATATAAATATAACTTTAAAGATAGTATCATTTTTTATATTATCATAAATGGCAAGTAAAATGAAAAAAATAAATAAAGTAGCAAACACGAGAAATAAAAACCATATATTAATTACATCTCAACTATATAATGTTCAATACAACATAAAAAAGTAAAATAATAACTAAAACGACTTTTTGCTGCTAAGCAGATCAACATCATCTTGTAACATTTTAATTTGTCCATCCAAATTCCTAAACTTCTCCATGATGGGCTCAACAAACTCAACAAACAGAGCTTGTACCTGATCCAAAGTAGCCCCAGGAAGCTGTCTCTCAACAGCGACAGTAATAGTAGAAGCTGGATCAGTGGGCAGGGCACTAGGCTATCCTGGTGCAGTCTTCCTCAAGTGCCCCTCGCTCTTGCTAAATGTGATCTTGTTAAGGGGCCACATCTGTGGCGACCTCCGCTCAGTCGCAGACACTGTAACCCCTGATTGGAGTAGGAGGTTAGATATCAGCAGTGCAAATGGTAGACTACCTCCACTTACACAGCGTGACTCTGATCGAATGCGGTACAAGAAATACAAGGCCAGATCAATGGGGTCCCTCTGCGCTATCCGCAACAAAAATTTGGCTTAATCGATCCCAAAATCAGTCTTGTATTTTTTCGGATTAATGTTATAGCCAACAATCAAGTTAAGCATTCTAAAAAATATTTTACAGTCGGCCTGTCGGATCACCTTGCTCCCATCATATGGAGGAGCCCAAGGGTCTCGCACTAAATGATGCACCTGATCGTCTATAAGACCATCATCAGGTAGATCCTCATCCTCACTACCATCGTCACTATCATCCGGCTCTACATTCGAGGTTAGTGTGGAGGATGCGGCCGGTATGTCGAAATCAGATGATGCAGCCGCTGGTCCTGATGTAGCCGCTCCAGGATATGTGCCGACCTCGCGCCAGATGTTAAGGAACTCAGCAGCAATATGGGGAGAGAAATTAATACTCACTCTTCGGACTGATAAAGTGTAGAAAAGAGCATTAGTACTCTCCTCTGATCCCATGGCACGATAAAATTCACTGACCATCTCTCGGTATGCAGTCTCTGCTGCTGACAGATCGGTACTCATCCCCACTCAGTAAAAATGGATTGTATGCTCCGTCCCTCCCATGAAAGATCGAAGAAGTCAGACAAAATGATCTGACGTTTGACGAGTATAGGCCTCGACTCCTAAGCATGAGCTGGTCCAGTACTACTTTCACTGACCTGATCTCTTGCATGTTTTCTTCTGCTAGAAGCCATTAGTATATTGTTTAAGCACAATAAACTTAAGAATATAATTATAAATATTATATTTAAAATATATTACTGAAGAATTAAACTATATTGAACTGAATTGAAATAACTAGTTCGAATGAAACATATTCTGTTCGAACTAGTAAAATTATTCGAATGGAAGATTCTGTTCAATCGAACTGGCAATTAATACTTGTTCGAACAGAAATAAATCTGTCTGGCAACTTCGCGTTCGAATGGAATATATTGTGTTCGAACGACCGACAGAAATTATAAAGGTGGAAGAGAGATGGGAGTCTCATCGACATTTACCGTGTTTTTCAAGACAGTATGTCCCATAGGCGCACAAGGGGGCTACGATCTATATGGGTGAGAGTTTGAAAGAGCTCGATGGTATGTCTTGAATAACTGTGCAGAGATTGACCACTACTTGAGGTTAGTGATGATTCTCTAAATTAACCATGTATAATAATATAAAATTTTTCGTTGCTACAAATTAACCATTCACACGAACATGCGCAGTGAACATATACAACTACTTCGCACGAATGATGTAACTGACATAGAAAATGCTCATGAAAAGGAATTTGCTTCATGGTTTGAACATTCGGTATTACTATAAAGTCTTATTTTATAATATGAATTCCATACCACTAAACTTTATTATTTTTTCTATATAATAATATTTATTGATGTAGGTTGTATAGAAATATGATGAGAATTCGGAAGAAATCTCACCAAAACTGTATGCTCTAGCATGTGGTCCATCTAGGCGGGCGATCCAGTACTCAGAATGTTTGGTGCGTGGATATAGATTTCATATAACTGACAGAGAACGATATAGGAAAACTCAAAATTGTGGGGTTATAATCGAAAGAAGTCATGGGGATGATAACATTGACTTATATGGAATTATGAAAGATATTATAGTGTTGAAATACGTGGGAGGATATATGGTCTGGTTGTTTAAATGTAATTGATGGGATGTCTTAAATCCTAGCTTGGGAGTGTGTAACGATGATTACTTTGTGAGTGTCAATACATCTCGCACATGGTATGAGGGCGATCCCTTCGTTCTCGCTTGCCAAGCGAATCAAGTTTTTTATTTAGATGATTCTTACGGAAACCCATGGCAAGTAGTGGAGAAGTTTGCACCAATAAATGTATATGATACTATTCCAGATACAGACGAACCTTTAGAAGAAGTTGATAGTCCAACAAATGAAGAAGCATATCAAGAAAATGAAGTAGGCATAAATCTATTTGTTGATCTCAGCCAATATGATATGGTCTCATTGCATAGAGAAGATGTTCAACCCGAAGTAATTGTGGGTGAAATATTGGAAGACGATGAATCAACTAAAGTGTCTAGCCAGGATGAGGGCGATTGGTCTAGCAAAACAGATAGTGATTGAATTTCAAACATGAATTTTTGTATGTATTATTCTTATAAATATTTATAACGCTTGTTTGAATAATAATTTGTTAAAATTTCAAATAGATATGTCTCCTAAACGTAAAGCAACACGTGTGCCATCCCCATCCACTCCCCGTATGGTTCAGAAGAAGGTATTTTTATCAAATTAAATACCACAGTTTATGCTCAATTTAAGTAATATATCTATAAAATAAAATTATTTAATTAAAATATTTGCTTTAATTACTGTATATATGATTGTTGTAAGCCAGCGCCGAGGTATAGGTACTACGAGGGATGTCTGCATAGAGAAAGTAAGGAAAGTTGGTAAAATTAAAGTTGATATTCCTGATTATCACACCGGTAGCTTCGGAGATTCGGTAAAGTGGCTTGCTTCTTTTGTTGGTACGCTTACTCGCACCTATGCACTAATTGCTACATCCTCTTGGTTTAAAGTTCTCCAAGATGTGAAAGACCACATAAAAAATCGTTGTTTGGTAATAAGTTACATCTCAAGTAAATAAGTATTATTCACGTTACTTTTTGGATATTTTTTTATTTCTATTAATTGTTTATAATTATTGAAAGGAAGAGTTTGAGCTTAATTTTGGCCGACAAGAGGATCGATTAACGGTTGTGGAGTTGATGTCGAATGCATTTCGGAAGTACAAAGGTCGATGTCATGCACACTATAAGAAGTTCTGTACTACAATAAAAGCGCGCCAAAATTCATTCCAAGCAATGCCACCAAATGAATATGGGAAGGTTTGTAATATGTTTGAAGATCATGCTTATCAAGTAATTTCATTGTTATCTTTTTTTAATAGTATATGATAGATGTATTAAACATATAGATATAATTTATTTTTTAGTAACGGAGTACTGTGAACAAAGCAAATAGATCAAATTTAAAGATACACCATCATGCGAGTTCTCGATCTTTTCATCGTTTGTCTAACAAAATGGTAAGTTATTTTACTCCCCATTAAATATTAACATATTATACACTTTTCTGATTTAAGTTCTAATATATATATTTTTTTGCAGAAATAAGAAAGTCTTGCTGACTATGATCTCGACTTAATTTTGTATGCAAAATCACATAAAAATCGTGATGGTGTTTAGACCAGTCCCTAAGCAGAGGCAAATTATGTAAGTTTAAATTTCTTTAATTCCATTGTGATTATATATTTTTGTTACTTATACTAACTAGTATATTTTTATTTTTGTAGGACAAGATGATATCTCTCAAGGAAGCTGCTGCGGATCCATCTGATGCATCATCAGTCAACGATACTTAGATCCTTTTTCAAGTTCTTGGATCACGTTCTAGATATTTGAGGGGCTTAGGACGTTGCATTAAGCCATCTTTAACATCATCATCCTCTTCTCGAGCCAGATCGAGTGACGACAAGACTAAAGAATTAGAGGAAGCAACACTTGAGATAGAACGATTGAGGTCCAAGAAAAAAGAGTTGCTGACCAGATTAGATCAAGCAGCAGATCTTGAGGCAAGATTAGAAGAGAACATGCAGAAGAGACTGGAGATGGAGGTATAAAAAGCTATGCTTCAGTTTCAATCAGTTATGTCACAAAACTCTATACCACCACCACAATTGTAAAAATTAATTCTTTCTTTCATTTTCTTTGTATTATTTTTTTTCAAAACATTTAAACAATTGACGTTTGAATTACAATTTGTGTAATACTAGTATGGTATTTTTAATTAATTAAATTTTGTTTTGTATGATTAATACTGTTCGAATGGTAAATAACCAGTCCAACACGAGAAATGACCATTTCTAATTCCATTCGAATATAAACATACCCATTCGAACAATAAATAAGCCATTCGAATGATTAACGTGAAATACAATTTGAACAGACGTAATTTATATTCGAACAAAAATTATTTGTTCGAACACTCATTTCGTTAGAACGCTATCAAATATTGTTATTTGTTCGATTCAAATTTTTATTTCGTTCGAATTGACGGGTCGGTTCGAATTGATAAATATTCCATTCGAACAATTTGTTGAGACGAAATTGGTTCGTCCAAAAAGAAATTTCTCATTCTAACAGTTTCGACTGGTTCAGTAAAATTTCGTCACTAAAAGTGATTTTTTAATACGTTTCCAAAAACATTTTGAGACAGCCTTTTAGAGACAAATTGGAGACAAAAATTTTTTTATCTCCAATTTTTTTTTAAGACGAAATTAGGATTTTTTGAGACAATTTTTTATCTCAAAAAATCATTTCTCTTATAGTGCATATGAGTGGGGAATATTATAAAATATCATACAATGCGGGAAAGTCTCACGTGAGATGAAGATTATTGATCAGCAATATATTTTTGTTTGGACTTGGATGTACAGTATATATTTTTGGATGTACAGCAATATATTTTTGTTTGGACTTGGATGTACTGTATTTAAAATTTTTATTTTTTTATTATTTTCTTTTAAGTATTTTTTTAATATTCTTAATCATCAAGAAAAAAAATTTTAAAAATAAAAAATTTCACTAATAGTCATTTCTTTAACCATTAACTAAAAAAAATAAAAAATTTTTTAAAAAAAATAGTAAAATGAGGGTAGGACTAGTTAGGACTTGCACGTACAGCATATATTTTTGCTGCTGAAAAAGTCTTGCTTTGGTAGTCTGCATGGTATAGTTTGGACTTGCATGTACAGCATATAATATTCTTCCACTTGGTTGGACATATCCAGGAAGCTTCGTACCCCGTGCACATATATAGATCATGCCAACATAACTGACCTTCTATGAATTTTGCCCTTTCACTCGCATTTGTTTTCACATTTATTGGGGCCGTTGCTGACCTAACCCAGAAATATTATTGGTCGACTATCTAGAAAGTCAAATTTCTTGTAGAATTCTTAAGATATTTTTGGTTTGCAAAATGCCTACAAATATTAATAAACTTTTAATATTGTCAAGAAAACATCTTTCCATTCTGTCTCAGCCTACATGAGAATTAATTGAATGTATGTAGTAGCTCATTTGCTGATCATGACTAGGCATGCATGCATACTCAACGTGTCGATCGATGAGATAATATTGCTCTCTGGTGGGATGCATTTTACCCCATAAACGATCAAAACAATATTTACTTCCATGATGTCGATTTCTTTACAAGAAAATTTGAGAGATTTTTTATTTTTTTTTAAAAAATAAATCTAGAAAAATGTTGTCAAATATCTTCTAGCTACCACTCTATCTCAAACAAACAAAGTCAGTCAAAAGCCACAAAAGCTAGCTATAAGGCATGTTGAAATCAAGTATTCTTAATTTGAATATTTGTAATTAACTATAAATTTGTTGCAAAAAGAAGATAAATTATTATATATCTTTGGCTATATTACGAGTCATGTGTCGTATAAGTTAATGTTGATGTTGGTATGTTGGATGCCGCAACTAGCATATGTTGGACCTTCTCTTTGACTTTTGCGCAACGCCTTACCTTAGTTGGACCCAGCCAGCCGCCATGCACATAGACGTGAACATAACTTTAAATTAATTTGGACCTTCTCTTTGACTTTTGCGCAGCGCCTTACCTTAGTAACATATTTATATTATATATAGTCCAATGTCGAATTAAAAAGAATATTAATTATTCCTATATTGAGATAATTTTGTGTGTATATATATATATATCATATAAGGGGGACCATCAAAATCGTACAATGCGGCAATAAAGTCTCACGTGAGACGAAGATTATTGATCACCGGCCAGTTATGTGTGGACTATAGGTAACCAATTAATTTGCGTGGACTTGGATGTACAGCATATATTTTTGCACTATCTAGCTAATCACTGATTGGTTTATTACCATTCCACTATTATTTATTACTCGATCTATAGTTTAATTATAGTATATTTGAAATTTTTATTTTTTTATTATTTTATTCTAAGTATTTTTTTAACATTTTTATTATTACGAAAAAATAAAAAAAGATACAATTTCATTAATAATTATTTCTTAAAAAGTCATTAAATAAATAAATAAAAATAAAAAAGTAAAAAAAAGATAGCAAGCTGCCTGCTGTCCTATATTTTTGCAACCGAAACCGTCCTGTCAAAGACTTTCGTAGTCTTCAGACAGTTTGGACTTGCATGTACAGCATATAATATTCTTCCACTTCGTTGGGTTTATCCAGGAAGCTTACGTACCCCGTGCACGTATATGATCATGTCAGCATAACTGGCCTTCTATGAATTTTGCCCTTTCACTCGCATTTGTTTTCACATTTATCGGGAGTCCGAGTACCGTTGCTGACCTAATCCAGGAATATTATTGATGGATTATCTAGAAAGTTTATATAGATATATATATCATAATAATATTAATGCGGTGAGATCGGTTTTAGATTTTTCTCTATTTTCCACTTTATCATGTATATATGATCTTAACTTCTTAAGATATAACTACAACACTATATATGTGCCTTTTGCGGCGATGATTTGTCGCCACACTTGTTAGCAAAACTGTGGCTAAAAGTCTGAAGCCATAGTTTGTGGCCCGTAGATCAAATGCCAGAAATTCAGCGTGACACTTGCTCTGTTTCTCGCCGCAAGCTTCATCGCTAAAGAAATGGCCGCAAAACGCCGTATATGTTGTAGTATATATTTGGTTTGCAAAATGCCTACAAATATTAATGAACTTTTAATATTGTCAAGAAAGCTTGCATGAACAACATTTTTTTTTTTTTTTTTGGAGGTGGCTAGCCCACAAAATTTCAAACCACCATCCACACTGGAAGTGGCTCTGGCCGATGGCCGAGGGAGTACTTTTATGTTGTTTCGGATGTGGAGTACTGCTCGTTCTTATTAGCCCAACATCTCACTATACAATCCATTATTGCACAGAAGTAAGTCCATGAGATGGGCCCATTAAACTCAAATGTTAATTCTCTGTCCCATGAGGGCAAATTCAGCCCATTAGGCCCACAATTCCGTTTCTTTTACACACACTCCTTTACCATCACAGATTGAACGGCATCGATTTGCACAAGAGAGAAAGGAGGATAGAGTGACATCGCAGAAGAAGAACATAGACATCACTGCATCTTGCGAAGCCAGAGTATCCCGTCATAGCATCCCATTGGCTTGGCCACATAAAAATGTTGACTAAAATTTGTATAATTGATGTAAAAAATATTCAACATTAAATTGGATAAATCTAAAATAATTTAGATTTTTACTACAGTAGTTGGCTAAAGATAAAGAACTACAATTGATTCACCAAATATTAAAATATTAATTTCTCACTCCAAGCAAACACTAAAATATTAGTTTCTCACTCCAAGTAAAAATATTATTTGATTTGTAATTAAGAAATTTAGATAGAATTTTAGATGAATTTAATCAAATTTTTTTTGTTATTAATATTAAATGACTTTTGAAAATATGATTTCTTAATATTAATTTAATTAGAATATAACTATTATTAACATTTAATTTGTAGAGCTACAAAATATGATAAAAATAAATTAAATTAAAAAATTATTAAATTAATAATATTTTATTATTATATAGAGAGTGAATAAATAATCTAATATAAGGATTGAATTTAAATGGAATAGATAAAAATAAAAAAGGATAATATTGACTAAATTTTAAAGATGAATTTAACAAAGCTAACGAGAATGCTCTCAATGTCTCATACATCGGAACGCTCTGCTTGCTAATGTCGTGTAACAAACCCTTATAAATTGATTTAGGAGGGAGGGTGAGAAGTGAGGAGGAGGAAGAAGAAGAATAGGAGGAAAGAAGGAAAAACGGAAGCTTCTTTTGCTTTCCCAAGCCATTCACCTGTACGTATGTATAGTCTACAGAATCCTCAACGGAAGACCGTACCAAACAAATAATAAAAAAAAGAGAGATAATGCTTATAATTATAGAGTCCACAAGTATTGTGTATTGATTAAAAAAAAAATAGTTAATATATGGTGCACAGGAAAATTTTAATTTTTTTTTAATGATAAATTTTATTATTTTATAATAAAAAATGCCCGACACCTCGATATTACTAATAAAAAAAAAAAAAAAAAACAACAAAATCTACCTTGGGAACCTAAGCCTACTACTGTTAACAATCCAAGGTTCAAATGAAAGCAACAAATCTGCTGAAATAATAATAAAAGAAAGAGCCTTTGCGTATCGATATTATTTTTTATGGGTAGTGCTACAGCCCTCATGGGAGGTCTAGTGTTTCTTTTCATGTGTTTTTTCTAAAATTATTTTTTTATATAAATTTTTTTAATATTTTTAAAAAATAAAATAAATTTAGAATATAATTAAAAAATATTTTCTTAATCAAAAAGTAAAAAAAAATCATTAAAAAATACTTCCTTAACCATGAAGTAAAATAAAAAATATTTTTTAATAATTTTTTTTAACTTTCTGATTAAGGAAGTATTTTTTAATGATGTTCTAAATTTCCAGCGGGGCTCTAGCTTTTTCCTCTTAAATTTAAAATATCATTAAAAAACACTTCCTTAATCAGAAAGTAAAAAAAATTATTAAAAAATACTTCCTTAATCACGAAATAAAATAAAAAATTATTATTTTTTAGTTTATTTCATAATTAAGAAAATATTTTTTAATAATATTATGATTTTTATTTTATTTTTTAAAATATTTAAAATTATTAAAAACATTTATATAAAAAAAGAATTAAAAAATATATATAAAAATACACTAGAGCCAAGCAAGAGCCTCCAACGGGGGCTCTAGCATTTTCTTATTTTCTATTGAAGAGAAAAATAAAATAAAAAAATTTTGAGAGAAGAAGAAGGTTCCTTGTCTCATAAAAATAATTTCCGTCTTCAATTCGCACCGTTTCATTAAACGGATGCCTTTCATGTCAGTATTAGTATACGATTTGGTACGCGAACTCACTTGCAAGAAGATTTTTTCTGAAAAAAGAGACACTGACGCATGGGCCGATCCTAACCCTTCCTCTAAACTAATCTTGACCATCCATTACTCCTCGACGTCTCATAAGACTTCATATCCATCACTTTGCAATGAGTCCTTTTACTTATTGAAATGCCAACAACACTAGCTAGTACTATTCGTTGAAAAACCAAACTGCGCATACAGATCATCAGGATCATATATATTCAGCTCAGAGATCAAAAGGGTCTTATTAATTTAATATCCTATCAGTATCAGTCGGCAGCTCTTTCAAAATTCACGCTTCTCCATTTCACCTTCAAAGGGTGCCTTTGCTTTCATGCACGGTTTCTTCTTTTCTGGGTAAAGAAGCAAGTGACATCATCCCACCAGGTTGTGTTCGACGCTTTTTTTTCCCCTTTATTCCTGGCAGAAAGTGGAATGAAATCTTCATTTGGCTGAGCACTAATTATGTTGATTATGAAACCCTGCATCTGCATTTGGCACTCAACATTCAACAAAGCTAGATTTCAGCACATATCTCTCCTGGATTCAAGTCAAAACTGGTCCTGATAATTATAGCCAGCCCAAGCTTGTTAATTGCTGCAATAGAGATTCTCAAATGAACATGCAGATCATATGGGTTTTCTATTATCTATCTCATTACATTAAAACACACAATTTATTATGCGATTAAAAAGATGTTGCTGGCACGAGGGAGGACTCCAAACAAAAAGAAGTCTAAAACGAGATAAAGAAGCGCCAAGGCTGCCAGTGAATTATAGGTAACCTGGAAATCAATTTCCTTCCAAATCAACGATGTAGTATGTTTCTTGTTTGTGCTTTTTTCACTTTTGATCCGAAGTTTAAAGCATGCACATACAGCCATGTGGTACAACTGATCTAGCCTCTAGTGACAGAAAAGGGTAAAAGAGTAGAGGGGGGCCGGGCTTCTTTGGTTCAATCTCAATCCGACCAGCAGTTTGTAACTTTGGCATACTTTGTAGCTTTCATCTAATGCCAAAATATCGAAGATAAAGATAGGCCAGGCCAGGCCAAGGCCGTGGGGACGTATGTAGGATGGTGCTCTTTTTTTTCAAAAAAGTAGAAGTAGGGAAATCCCAAGGTTCTCCTTTCCTCAGATTCCTTACCAACATCATCGTAGAAATTAATGGGGCAACTGCTTGGAAGGGATGTGATTGATCATGACCTTCACGATAACGATTATAACTTTGTTACTATCTATATATAAACAATTAATTATTGATATTGTGCAAAATAATTTTGCTTTTGGTTTCTAAATATTGCATGATTTAAGGTGTGACTGCTTGGAAGGGATGTGATTGATCATGACCTTCACGATAACGATTATAACTTTGTTACTATCTATATATAAACAATTAATTATTGATATTGTGCAAAATAATTTTGCTTTTGGTTTCTAAATATTGCATGATTTAAGGTGTGACTGCTAGCTGCAAAGGTGCATGTGATCGATCAGTCATTGTAAATGAATTAATGAACCAGCTGCTTCCTAGTACTGGCCCTATATATGGGCTAAAGGATGGTTCACTCCAAACCACCTTAATTTCTTTGGCTCCACACTAAGATATACAAAGATGGGGGAGTGAGATTCATTATTTGTGTCCGCTTGTAATTTGGATATTATATATTATCTACGAACCTTTTTTGGACTGGTAGAATATGCCATCCGACTATTCTTATGCAGCATGAGTTTTACTTAAAAAAAAAAACAAACAGAAATGATTGTCAAAAGGTTTTGAGTTTAAAGAATTCTCCACACACCAATTGAGGACTTCGTTTGTATTTATAGATCACCTGTCTTGACTTAGCATCAGTACTATTCTATTACAATTGCATATCAGTATCCTATTATAATTATCTAACTAGATCTGTACTTATCACAAGTCACAAGTCCAATTGGTGAGGACTTCTTTTCTTTTTCAACATCCAGTTGGATGTCATTAATTTTGAGTTCAGTTCTACTAGTAGTTGGATTTATTGGATAAGGAACACATCTCTTGTTTTTCATTATGCGCAAGACTCGTTTCTTTTATCTAACGAATCTAACTTCAAAAAAAAAAATTTTGGACTTGAGTCAAATCCTAATTTTTATTTCTGCGTTTCTCTAATTTACAATCTGTTGTATTGCATCAACTTACATCAATTTTGTGGGTGTACTTTTGTGTAGTACTCCCTTTATAGTTAAAATATTTCTCAACTAATAAATATGAATAATGAAGAAAGGTGGAGAGGGTGGCGGCCCTTTAAAAAAAAAATACCCATTACATTTGCTATAGTAGCACAAGTTGAAAATGAGAAACAAATACATAAAAATGTCTCAATTTTTTTTAATAGCAAAAAATGTCTCAAATTTTATTGGTTTATAAAGTAGGATAATGCTATCCTCACTGAAAAAACTTACCGATAGGATATCGAATGTGTAAATTTATTTTTTCAAATTTTATTTTAAACTTTTTTGAATATTTAAAAAAAATTACAAACTTATTAAAAAATACTTCTTTGATTATTAAATAAAAAAACCAATACCGCTTCTCAATAAATTTTCTCTGTAGGTCTAGTATTATCCTATAAAGTATATATCAAGAAAAGACAGGTATCCCTCAAAACGTACGTGTTGGTGAGGTTGAGGTGGAGATGGCCAAATCTGAGAAATGATCAATAATTTAAAGAAAGGATTTTGTCACACAATTCCTTATTATTTATCTATACTTTATATTCTATATTTTTTAATATTTATTTTAATTTAATTTTTTTAAAATATTTCAAATTTTTTATTCACTATTCATATAAAAAATATTTGATAAAAAAAATTAGAAAAAAAATGGAGTGTGGAGTATAGTAAATAATAAAATGTTGTGAAAATTATTTGTCTAAAGAATGATTTTAAATTACTGTTTTGAATTGACTTTTTCTATTTTATGGGGAATTTCCATTTCTGTGGCTGAACCCGATCGCGTACCAAACAGCAAAGTACTCTACTGTCATTGATGGAATAAGATAATTAATACCCATAAAAAAATCCTGCAAATTGATACATAATTGTAAATTATCCAGTCCTGGCTGACTAATAGGGTGGTTTGGATATACAAATCATTTTAATTTAATTTTATTTTATTTTTGTATCTTTCTTAAATTTTTACATAAAATATAATAAATAATTTAACTTTTTCAAATTTCAAAATAAATTTCTCAAATTTCCACACAAAATATAATAAATAATTTAATTTTTTCAAATCTTAAAATAATAATAATATTAAAAAAAATTATTCTAAAAATATTATTTTTTACTATTTATAAATCATATTAACTCATTTCTGAATCTTAAAGACTATTTTTAGTTTGCACATTAGATGTTTGATAGAATGTGAAAAGGAATTTTGTATTCCCAAAATATTCATTCACCACATTTTCGATGCTTTGTACATCCATATATATATAGACAATATTTAACTAATTCTCCACTTTTCATGGATCCGTTGATACCTGACCTTTCATATAATTATTCTCAATTCTAGATGATTCCTTTCCTCTGCTATGCATCTTTATTCTCTGTTGTGATGCGTGTACTGCTGCTATTGCATGTCCCTGCAATATTCAGTGGTCTGGTGCTTGCTGTTGCTGCATCGTTGGATGGTCTAGTGCTTGCCATGTGGTCTTCCTTAATAGCCCCCTTATCCAAGTGGCACTTGTGAAACAGTGATACTTGATCGAAGAAGGTGAAACATGCTGTTGACAAAGGCTTTGTGAAGATGTCGGCCAATTGGTCTTTGCTGGACACAAATGACACCTTGAGAGTCTTTGCCAATACCTGGTCCCTAACAAAATAGTAATTAAGTTCGACATGCTTGGTACGAGCATGTAAAACTAGGTTAACAGATAAATAAGTTGCCCCTAAGTTGTCATATCACAAGGTTGGTGGATTATCCAAGAAAATACCAAGTTCCCTAAGGAGGGATTGAATCCATAAAAGTTCACATGCGGCATTAGCTATTGCCATATATTCTGCTTCAGTGGAGGATCTTGCAATGGTTGGCTACTTTTTGGAGACCCAAGAAATAAGATAAGAGCCAAAAAATACACAAAATTCACCCGTGAATTTTCTATCATCTGAGCAACCCGCCCAGTCAGCATCGGAAAAGGCCGAGAGAGAGATTTTGGTAGATTTAGCAAAATGAATTCCAAAATTTGAAGTAAGACTAAAATACCTAAGAATTCTTTTAACAGTTGTCCAATGAGGAATTTTTGGATTATGCATGTATTGACAGATTTTATTTACAGAAAAAGAAATGTCAGGGCGAGTGAAAGCTAAATATTGCAAGCTACCAGTAATGCTACGATATAAATGGGGATCCTCAAAGAAGGTGCCCTCAAATGCCAAAAGTTTAATGGTAGAGGATATGGGGGTAGACAGGTTTGGCTTGATGCATGTTGGCACATCTAAGAATATTATAAATGTATTTGGATTGGCTAAGATACAAGCCATCAGCAGTTCTGGAAATTTCAATTCCCAGAAAATAATGCAATTGTCCTAAGTCCTTAACAGGAAAAGACATACCAAGAGCCAAAATAAAATTAGAAACAAGAGATAAACTAGATCCAGTGACAATGATATCATCAACATATATTAAAACAAAGATCACATGAGTATCATGTCGATAAATGAAAAGAGAAGTGTCTGATTTGGACTCTTGAAAACCCAGTGAACACAATTTGTTACTGAGTTTGGAAAATCAGGCTCGAGGGGCCTGTTTGAGGCCATATATAGCCTTCTTTAATTTACACACATATGAGGAAAAATCAGGAGGTACAAAACCAGTGGGTTGCTGCATATAGACTGCTTCCTCCAGATCACCATGTAAAAGTGCATTCTATATGTCTAATTGTTGCAGAGGCCAATCGAAGGAAACAACAAGTGAAAGCAATAGACGTATAGTATTGGGTTTAACAACAGGGGAGAAAGTTTCAGTGTAATCTATTCCAGCTTGTTGGTTAAAACCTTTAGCTACTAGACTTGCTTTACGCAGTTCCAGAGACCCATCTGCTTTCCTTTTAGTCTTAAGAATCTATTTGGGACTGAAGACATTGTAGGAAGAAGATGAGGGAACAAAGTCCCACGTTCTGTTTTGCGTAAGTGCATGAAATTCAGTTTTCATGGCTGTGCGCAATTCAGGAAACTTAGAGGCCTTCGAATAGGATGTGGGTTCCTTAGGAACCATGGTGGGTGTAGTGTTTATAAGTGAAAGTGAGGGAGTGCAATGAGGCCAAGATATAGTTCCATCAGTTCGAGTAAGAGGTTTTAAAATATTTACCTTTGAACGTGTAACCATTGGGTGATGATTGGAAGATGGCAATGGGTGATGGGAGAGAAGATTGTGCCGCAACATGTGTTGATTCTGGAATGGGCGTGCTTAGGTTTGCAGTGAATTTGAAGTATCGGGAGATGGGATGATGAATTTGAAGGAGATGGAAGTATTGGGTCTGAAGTGTTGGGCTGAGGTGTTGAAGTATGAGTATTGGGTCTAGGTGTTGAAGGAGGGGTTGACAAAATTAATGAAGGATTATGTGAGTGAGGCTCAGGTGTCGAAGTATGAGTATTGGGCCCAGTGAGAGTATTGGACGTTTGGTTGGACCGCTGGGGATGAAATGAAATTAGTGATGGATTTTGTGTGTGAGAGGAAGTAGGTGCTTGTGTGGGCTGCGTGTGAGTGAGTTATGCAAAGGGAAAATCAGCTTCACTGAAAATTACATCTGTAGATATATAGATCCAACCCGATGGAACATGAAGGCACCGATAGCCTTTATGATCTGGGCTGTAGCCCATAAAAACACAACGAATGGATCTAAAGTCCATTTTATGACTATTATAAGGACGTAAATTTGGCCAACAATAGCGCCAAAAGTGTGTAAAAAATTGTAATCAGGAGATTTTTTAAAAATTATTTGAAAATGAGATTTATTTTTTAATATTGGAGTAGGCATTCTACTTATCAAATAAACTGATGTTTGAAAGACATTGACCCAATACATATGGGGCATTGATGCTTCAGCCAAAAGTGATAAACCTGTTTCAATAATGTGCCTATGACGGCATTCAATTGAACCATTTTGTGCATGAGAATGAGGGCATGTGATGCAATGAACAATGACATAAGATTGAAGGATTTTCTTAAGGGTTTGAACTGCCCACCCCAATCCGATTGGACTTCCAAAATTTTTGAAGAAAAATAATTTTCAACATAACTAAAAAATGCAACAAAAATTGATGATACATCCGATTTTGATTGAATTGGAAATAACCATATATATTTGGAATGATCATCAACTATGGAAAAATAAAATCTAGTACTATTGGTGGATAAAACTGGGGTCGGACTCCATACATCAAGAAAAAGTAAACAAAATGGGCATGTGGTGAAGAAGATAACAGATGAGGCAACTCATGTGCTTTTGCCTTAATACAAGCAGTGCAAGGTAAAGGAGTTGCGTGTGTAGTAACAGGAAGTGCAAAGTGACGAATCATGAAGGCTGTGGTTTTTGGTGAGGGATGTCCTAGCCGAACGTGCCATTGGAAGGTGGCAATGCGTTCACCAATGCAAGCTTGTGGTGAAACCGAAATGAGTGGATGAGTGGTGGCATCTGCAGGTAAGACATACAGTCCATTTTTAAAGATAGGGGTGTCAAATTGCTTTAACGGGTCGTGTTCGTGTCGTGTCAAGATATGTATATTATACTATATAGGTCAACTCTAACTTGACCCGTTAAGCTTATAGTATCAAAATCTCAAACCCTAACACGACCCGTTAACATAACGTGTCGTGTCGTGTAACCCGTTTTGACCTGTTTTATGTAAATCAGTTGAACAGACCCGAAATTAATCCGTTTGACTTAGTTAAGTTTAGTATAATTTTATATAAATGTTGAAATCACAATATCTCTAAAAAATAAAATAAAACTAACTACAAGTCCAAAATCACAATCCAAACAATAAAAATACCAAAATTAAAATTACAACAATTTTATTTTTAGGTATAAGGGTATAATTGTAACTTTAACTTTCTTAACGGATCATAACGGGTTGACCCGTTATCAACCCGCTAAGCAATCATGTCATAACGGGTCAACCCGTTTTGACCCGAACCCATTAAGGTTAAACCCTATCCCCTTTTTATCGTGTCGTGTTTATATTAGGTTAACAAGTCATATCACATATTTTCATCCCTATTTAACGGTGCCCTGAAGAAGAACCCGTCGTGTTTGCAAATCCTTCACAAAGAAACAATTAGAGTAAAACTCAAAGTACACAGAATTGTCATTAGAAAATTGACGGACAGAAATTAAATTCTTTGTAATGGAATGAACATGAAGTAGTTTAGAAAGAAGAAATGTGCCAGAAGGAGTGTGCAGCTGAGAAGTGCCCATATGTTGGATCGGTAAAGTCAAACCATCTCCAATACTAACTTGATCGGAGCCCTGATAGGAAAAAGAATCCACATTAAAGTTGCTGTAATCTGAGGTAAAATGATGAGTCGCTACTGTATCAGGAAACCAGGAACTTATATGAGAAGTGGGTGGATAAGCAGTGATGAGGTTAGCTGAAAGAGAAGGGGGAGGGGCATTCTGATAACTCTAATTATATTTGTGATAAAAACACAAGTGCAATATGTCCTGGCTTGTTACAAACTTGACAAGATGGACGAGAGTCTGATCGTTGTGAAGGAAAAGAGGATGGAAACCTGCCGCCCCCAAGCAGACCACGAAAACCTCTGAACCCTCGACCACAGAAGGAGATGAAGTATAACCAGGTGATTGCATGGTGGTAGTATTTGTTGATATTGAAGATCCACTAAGAAGTGTTTGATGTTAGTGAGCATGTCTAGATTCGTGGTTTAGCAAGAAGCTATAGATCTGATGAGGGGAGAGAGGTTCGGCACGGGTAGTTAAGGAGGTAACTAAGGCATCATACTAGGTTCCAAATCCGGCAATGAGGTAGACCGAAAACTCATATGGTGTTAACGGCTGACCTGCAGCTCCCAAGGAAGCACCTAAAGCTTTTGCTTTATGATAACTCTGTTATAGATTCAAGACCCTTTTTCAATGTTGCTAACTAATAATGATTCTGCATTGTGTGTGCAAGTGATTGAGCAGCAAACAAAGAGTGCAGTGTAGTCCAAACTTCTTTCGAATTGGTGCACTCAAGGACCTGAGCTAATATTTGTTCGGACAAAGAAGAGTTGATTGCAGAGAGAATGCGTTGATCAACTAACACCCACTGCTCATTCTTTGGATTAGGAAGATTATTAATCATAGGAGATGGCATTGGAAAAGAGCCATTTACATGATCGAAGAGCTGGTTTCTCTTTAAAAAGGGAACCATCTGAACTTTCCATAAAAGAAAGTTTTCTATGGTTAGCTTGATAGTTACAAATTGATTCGCTGAACTGAAGTTGGAAGAATTAATGGAGGATGGGTTCTGGGTTGTGGGGTTGGGTGATGGATCTGAGGATGCCATTTGGCTGTGATGTAAAACAGAAAAAAAAAAAAAAA
>QEOT01007493.1:62500-82706 GCA_003123785.1 Pterocarya stenoptera
TTTGCTGAAAAAGTGTCAAATTACAAAACTTCCAAATTCCCGAAGCAATACTCAGAAAACGAGTAAGGATAGTGGTATCAGATTGCTGCATCAATTCCCAAACTACAGAGTCAAACCGTCCATAAGAGGCCAACATAACCATATCAGTTCCAAAATATTTCTCCCAAACTAGATGAACAGTCGAACATTTGCAAAAAATATGGAAAATATCCTCTTCTACTTCACGGCAAAAATCACAAAGGCTAGAAGCAATTATTTTGCGTTGAAATAAATGAGTCTTTGTAGGTGGACTGCCACTACAAGCCTTCATATGAAATTTTTTTACTTTATTTGGGAGCTGTAAGTTCCATAGTGTCTTCCAAACAATCTATATGATGAATCTTATTCATGGGACCCAGATTCGTAGCATTTTTTTTTAATGAATGAACAAGATAATATGCTGATTTAACACTGAAAGGCACATTTTTTGTGCAACCCCAGACTTGCTAATCCTTACCCCAGTGTAAAAATAAAGGAATCTTAAGTATTGGATTAGCCTCAAAAGGAAGGAAAACCTTGTTGATTAAATCTCAATTATCTTCCCAAATATTAATCTGATCCCCTTCCCAATACCGATATGCCACAAACAACCTGATTTGAAGTATTCGATAAAGTGCTTTGAGTGACCTTTTTCTTTTTTTCTTTTTTATCAAGTTTTGCAACTAAATTTACGTGGATATGTTAATATGTACGTTGGGCCTAATTACTCGAAATAAAATTATGGACCGGTGCATGCCATTTACTTTGCCTTTGNTAATATGTACGTTGGGCCTAATTACTCGAAATAAAATTATGGACCGGTGCATGCCATTTACTTTGCCTTTGATATTAAATTGCTGGAAAATATGAATCTATAATTAATTAATTATAAGAAAAACATTTATTTGTGATCATTTATATATTATATGCTATGAAAATGATTATTTTTTACTAAAATGAGTCTATTTTTATCACAAATAACTCGTCACAAATAATCATTTTTCTTATAATTTTGGAGTTTATTAGTTATAGATTTAAGTACGTTAATTGGGATTCCTTTTAGTTTTTAGCATGCACTTAGGTTTTAATGATATAAATGGGTGGCGTGGCATAGGTCATGCCACAGAAATCTTGGATCACGGTCGATTCAACCTGTATATAAGCCCGTGAAGTATGTCTGAAAACAGAAAAAACAGGGGAAAAAAAGAGTTTATGCAATTTTCGTCGAAGCATACAGTAGACATACTACGTACGACATAAGTTCTTGTAGGAGAGCTTGTTCTTCTTCCTTTTTTTTAACCACTTACTTTAATTCCTTTTTTCTTTTCTTTTTTCAAAAGTTCTTTCTAGTTTCTAGGAGTTTTCCTCGAAGCCTACCTATATTACTTTATAAGAAGAGTTTTGACCAAACGATAGAGAGGATGAGGGCCGACCTGGACTATAAGATTAGGCTCTATATATTTATGCTACGTCTAACTTGGACTCCTCGTTCTTATTAGCCCAACACCTCACTATACAGTTTATTATTAGGCCGAAGTAAGCCCATGAGATCGGTCCATTAAAATCAAATGCTAATTCTCTTTCCCATGAGGCCAAATTCAGCCCATTAGACCCACAATTCCGTTTCTTTCGCGCACCCTCGTTTAATGGTTTGTTTGGAAATAGATTTCATTTCAAAATTTTTATCTCATCTCATCTAATTTTTAAACATAATTCAAAATATAAATACTTTAAAACTAATTATTACAATTTTTCTAAACTTTTAAACAAAAAATAATAAAAAATTCAATTTTTTCAAATTTTTATAATAAAATAATATTATAAAATTATATTCTAACAATATTTTAATTTTATAATACTCTTTGTTCAACTTTTTCTCTCTCATTTTTCAAAACTAAAAAAATACACAACTTAAACTATCTCACTTTGATTCACAAACTATCTTATTATTCACAAAATTCTCATCTCATCTCACTCTCCAAACAAGCGTATCTTTTTATAATTTCTAAAGACTTTATGCCATTTTGCACGTGGTGACAGTGCATTTAATTTTTCTAAGGAAAATGATAATATGATTATCAAACATGTCTATCAAATATGTCCACTTATGTTTTTTTATTTTTTTATTTTTTTTAATGATTAAAAAAATAATTATTAGTGAATTTATAAGTAAACGTGTGAAAGGAAAAGAAAAAATATTAAAAAACTCATTTACAGTAAGGTACATATTTGAAATGCACATTTGGCGTGCATATGTGATTTAGCAGATCTAACTCATCATATTTCCGTTACTGATTTAGTACAGGTTGTATGGACGGACTTTTTTGAAGTACGGACCAAGTCCTACAGGTTAGTTTTGAAATTATTTAAACCATGGGTACCAGTTTGGAAAAAGCTCAAACTCCAGGGACTTATATAGTAAACTTTTCTTATTTAAGTAGTTTTAGGCTTGAAAATAAACTATCTCATCTAATCATTATAATTTTTTCAAACTCTCAAATAAAATACAAAAAATAATTTAACCTCAAATATCAAAACAAAAAATATATTAAAAAGTTATATTCTAATAATATTTTATTAAACTTTCATTTCATTTTATCTGTATGCACTAGAACAATTTTGAGTTTTTGGAACGATTTTTCTTTGGAACGAAATGAAAATCGTCCCAAAATGTAAGCTTTAAGGACGAAATTCTGATCTCGTCTCAAAAAAATTCTGAGACATGCTTCCCGCTCGAACTGTATAATTAGGGACGATAAATTTCATCCCTAATGAAATAATCATTCGCAATTTGGGAAAAAATTGGCAGGTGGTTTGCGGGAAACTAATGTACCGTTCGAACGTCCATTGAAACCATTCTAACGTCTAAATCACAATTTTCAAACGGTAAGTTAACGTTTGAAATGTGACACTAATTTAATAAAACATTTAATCAATTAAAGAATTAATAATAATAATCAACAATTAATTTATAAAAGAAAGATATAATGCATAATTAATTAAATTTAGAAAACATCAAATATTGTTTATACCAAAAATAAAACAAAATACAAACAAAAGATATAATAAAATATTATGTCCCCAACTCTTTGAGAACATTCTCGATTGAATCTATTTTTGCATCTATCTATGTCAATCGAGTAGATATCATCTCTTGAGTTCGAGACACACGATCAATGGCACCCATGAACTCTGTACGTAAGCCTCCAAAGGCAATCTGGATCTCCATACGCACTATATCAATAATTTGATCAGCAATAACAGTGCGTGATGCCTAGGGCTGCATGGATGTCTGACCGGCCGATACTCCATGATCAGTCGGATGTGCATCTCTGGTTTGAGTATCGACAGCTCTGTAGTAGGAGCACAAAGACAAAGTTTCGAGTGCCCCAAGCTCCGTGACAATGTGGAGGCGTTGATCAGTCTAATCGGCTTCCGAATACGCTCAGCAACATCAAGGAAGACCACAACCGACAATAGGAATTGTGTGATCAGGAGGCCGAATGGCAAAATATCAATCATAACGTATGAAACATCTGATCGCATCCTCGTGAATATATAACCCACTAAGTCGATAGGCATCATACGAGAGACATGTATCATAAATCTCGCCCTATCCGTGCCAACCTCTGTCTTGTGCTGCCAAGGGTTAATGTTGTGGGCAATGATTAAGTTTAGAATCTTGAAAAAATCTGATAGATGAATTTGTTTGATACTCTTCATCCCATTATAAGGAAGAACATTTGGACCAACAACCAATTGCCTCACCTCTGCATCCGAGAGGCAATCCAGTCTATCAGGATCAATGCCCTCGTCCTCAGCTGTCTCCTCACCGGTTGTAGACTCCCTAGGCACCACGTTTGGATATGCAGTCTCCAAACATGCGATACCGATAAAATCGACAAGTATGTCTGCCGAGAACGAGAATGAAATATCTCGTATGCTGATAATATATTTACCATCAGTATCCAGACAAGGGGTGTAACTGGTCCGGTCCAGTTTTAGACAAAATGTAGGACCGAATCGATCTGCACCGGTTTTGCATTTTTCAAAACCGATTACGCCCGATTACCCTCCTACACTGGTACCTCCGATTTCCAGTCCGATCCGACCTGGTTTTTCGATTTTTTTAAAATGTAAAAAATATATAATAAAGTGTTACTTCTTATGATAAAATGTTATTAATAATTTAATATATATATTTTATGTCTAAAGCATATGATCAATTAAATTTTCATCTTTAAGATTAAACTCTAATTTTATAAATTATAATAACATTATCTTATATATAATTATATTAATAACATATCATTACAAATGTTCATATTTAAGATTAACATTTTATGTTATAATTTATAAATTATAATATGAAATTATTTCATATATCATATATAATTATCTATATTATATATAAAAATTACATATATAATTATATATATAATATTTTATGTAATATATAAAATTAATTTTTATATATGTATTTTTTCCAACCGGTCCGGTCTGGTCTCGAAAATTATGGAACTGAGATCGGACCGGGTCCTGCCAGTTTTCATAATATAGGAACTGATCACGAACCGAACCGGTTCAAAACCAGACCAACAGGTCCGGTTCGGTCTTATTTTTCGGTTTAAACTTACACCCCTAATTCAGACTGGAGGCACCAAGCCCTTTATAAAAGTCAGTGATGAGATCAATATATGATACGAACTGGAACCGCTCATCCCTGTGGTCCAAAATCAGTGACCAACCACGCTCCACAAATATCAATGTCGATCTTCAGTTGATGCTTCGGTAAAATTTTACGGCCTAACAATGTTGTGAACCATTCGAATACGTTTGAACAGGCAACTCACTTCCGTCTCAAACATGTTCGAACGACTTTTTCAATTATAAAAATTAATATAATTTACGTTTGATCATCAATTTGTTTGTTCGAATGTTTTCTCATGTCTATTTGATCGAACAGACTGGTATCGATCGACCGACCATGAAGTACCCTTTTGAATAGACATATTGGTCGAATGGTTTTTGGCCGTACGAATGACTTCTTGAGACGAAATTAAATCGTCCCAAAATAAAAATTATGTTCGAACGTGATCGAATAGTCCAGCAAAATTTCGTCCCAAAAGACATTTTTTGAGATGAAATTGTGATTTTTGTTCTAAAATACCTTTTGAGACAGTGATATTGGGACAATATTGAAACATTTTATTTTCATCTCAAAATATTTTTTAAGACGAAAATTCAATTTTTTGGGATGAAACGTTTTGTCCCAAAAACCTTATTTTATTTGTTGTAGTGATAACCAAACTAGTATAGTTTACTTGTTTTTCCAATGCCTTCTTATATATTTTATATTCTTTATATTATGAATTAATTTACCCATCAGCCACTATTCACTACCCCACACCTCACACTCTGTGGCAAACCAGGTTCACTAACAAGTGAATCGGTTCTTGCCCCCAACCCCTTCATCTCAGTTCCGCCTGAAGGAGGCATGATGAGAGAGGGGTTAGAGAGAGAGAGAGAGATTCAATGAGAGAGAGCTTGAGGAGAGAGTGAGAAAGGTTGAAGGTGATGAGTTTGACATAAAAAAAATGAAAAAAAAATGTTAAATGTGGAGTGTAGAGGTGAATAGTAGATGATGTATAGCAAAATCCTATATGATGTCTATTTGAAACCTAGTAGGTAAGTATGTGTTACGTCAGTGTTTTCTATAACTAAATTAATAGAGTGCTAACATAGGGATTTTTTTTTTAAAATTTCATAGGAAAATGTTTTGTACTGAGAAGCTGACAACTATACAATTTGTAGACAACTTCATAATAAAAAAATTGATTTTTAAGACTTAAGAGTTCCTTTTGACTTTTGATTTAATTGTGATACGTTTGAATTTTAAAAAAAATATTATTTTATTTCAAAGCAGTAGAAAAATTGTAAATTAGTGTATAAATATTTTTTGTACTTTTGCACATTTGTAAACCTATCTTTATCTTTGAAAAAAAGAAACGTTAGCATAGATTCATGTAAATGCGTTGTTTTTTCTTTTTTTGAAATCAAAGGCATTGTTGATAAGAAAAGAAGAGTATTATTACCCTTTTCTAGATCAATTCTACTACAGGTACCCGACGTTGGGTATCTTTTGCGGAATCGACTGATGTGGTTATGCCACGTCAGCCGATATTATTTTAAAAAAAAAAAAACAATTTCAGAAAAGGATAATGACCCTTACGATTTTATAATACTTGTCTACTACTAAGTTTGTTTTTTTAATTTATTTCCTCAGCTCTGCACGCTCAGGACTTCAGAAGTCCATCTATGCTCTCTAATCATGTTCTGCCAGATTGGACTAACTTCAGAACTTTAAGATCAAACCTCTCAAGATCAAACCTCTCGTCCTCGCAAGATCTGGGCTCTCTCCTCTCAAGTTCACACTCTCAGATTTGGACTCTCTCCTCTCAAGATCAAACCCTAACATTTTCGGCCATCGCGACCTCTCAAAATCAAACTTTTCCTCCTCTCAAGATCTGGGCTCTCTCCTCTCAAGGGTATCATTATCCGTGTGCCAAAGAAAGAGGTCTGGGAATTGAAAAACTTTCAAATTCTTCAACTACCTTAGCTGGAGGGGACTACTCGTGGCATGGGACCCGAGTGTTTTCCCACTGTAAATTCTTCAGGGACAGAACTGGAAAACAGGGATCTCTTTGTCAATCTCTCTCTGTCCATGCACAACAAGGGAAAATGGAAATGGTCATGGACTAAGTTCTATCAATTTTTGGTGAGTAAAAATAATAATATATAAATTGTAAGAGTGGATTGTGAAGAGAAACCAAAGAAAAGCTCTTGAGACTGTTTGGTTGCATCTATTATGTGTTCACAACCTCTCTTTGAGAAAAGCAAGTATCAGCATCATGGATCCGTTGGATCGTCACCAAAATTTGACTCAAACCTGATTTTAAACCCAACCTTGTCTGTTTATCCTGTAACATTCCAAAAAAAAGAAAGGAAAAGTTTCTTGCGTGAAATGGGTGAGAAAATGCCATAATCACCCAATCTTCTACATAGGTAGAAGAAGATGAGAAGAACCAAACCTATGTTCAACTACACATGGGTAGACGAAGTAGATGAGAAGAGGACCCCTTCATGCTTTGTTTGTGGGTAGACGAAGAAGACGAACCTGTCGTTGTCGTTTGGGTTAAACAAAAAAAGCACCGTTTCAATTTTTTCATGTGGAGGGACGGGTACGCGGGGGGTTCCCCACGCCGAGTGCAAATAGACTTTTTGTTTCTAAATGGCACCTAACATTAGAGATTAGTTTTAGAAATCTTACATCATATGTACCAATGTCAAAAAATACAAGCCCTAGTGATGTAAAGTGTAACTTTCCTTCGTACTTATTATTAAGGTTAATTACAAAATTAGTATTTAGATTTTTATAATTTTGTAATTCGAGATCTCAATTTTAGACATTTACAAAATTAATATCTAATCTTAAAAATCTCGCAAGTACTTCTGTCAATCTATCATTAGAAAGCCAGCAGGGGGTGGGATTGCGATGCAGCGTAAATTTTTAACAAGAGATTAATAGAGGTACCTAGCTAATTGCGAATTTTTTAACATCCGATATTAATTTTGCAAAAGTTTAAATTGAGGTTTCAAATTACAAAAAGGAAAAAAACAGGTACTGATTTTACAATTAACCATTATTATTTTACAATTTACAAAAAAACACTTTCAAACTAATCATTGTAATTTTTTCAAACTAATCATTACAACTTTATCAAATTTTCAAACAAAAAAAATCAATATTTTTAAATTTTAAAATAAAAATTATATTCTAATAATATTTTAACTTTATAATATTTTTTATTTAATTTTTTTCTCTCTCATTTCTCAAAATTCAATAAATACTTAACTCAAACTATCTCATTATTATTCACAGAGGAAAAAGCTTCAAACCGGTCGGGCTGCCATTTACCCTTTTACACCCTCCACTAAAAGTGCAACACGTAGTAGATTCATTGGACTTACGGTGGGTGCGAATCCATTCTCCCCTCTCCCTTCTCTTCTCTCTTCCCTACTCTCTTTTCCCCCGAACCTCTCCCTCGACGCATTGAACCTCTCTCTCTGTCTCTCAATAGATCCCATCTTCCTTCAAGAGATTCAAACCCATCTTCATCTCCGTCTCTCTCTCTCGACAAAAATTCGACTATCTTCCTTCAAGAGATTCAAACCCATCTCCGTCTCCGTCAAGATGGTTTTACTAGCCAAAATGTACAAGTCACCAAAATATTGAACTAGTTTAGGCCAAACTAGTCCAAGCGGTGAAGTGAGATGGTAACACCAAGAATGCAACTGCTTCCAAATTACAAAAAAAAACCCAAACTTTATTACAGGACTAATGTCAGGAACTAGGGCAGAAAGATTAAATTAAAATAAAAAACCTCTTACCACGGGAAAAATATTTATGAACAAGACATGACAAGGGAAAAAACTCCTTAATAGATAGAAGAGGTATATGCAGCTCTAAGTAACCAAGAATTCTGGATCCAAGAGGGATGATAATATATGGAAAATCTGTTCTTGGTCCAGCAAGGGAGTAATATGCAACTATATGGGCGGGATGCTCAACTTAAGCAGTCTCCTCAAGCTTATCGGTGACAACAACTCGTCTAGAAGGAATTAATTCAATATTCCAGAATGGGCGAGCCATTACCAGAAGTTCACAACCCGTTATAGAGCAACAAATACACCCAGTCCAGCCCCTAAAATACACCATAAGCATAAAATATTATCATTATTAGGGGTGTAACCGGTCCGGTCCGGTCCGGTTTTAGACAAAATCTTGGACCGAACCGGTATGACCGGTTTTGTATTTTTCAAAACCGATTATGCACCGGTTACCCTCCTAAACCGGTACTTCCGATTTTACCTGTTTCCGGTCCGGTCCGGTCCGGTTTTCCGGTTTTTTTAAAATATAAGTTTGACATTTTGTCATTAAAAATATGTTTTAAAAAAAATTGTTTTAAAAAAATCTGTTATACTTTTATTAATCTATATTAGACTATTAATATAACTATAACTATAGTCTATATTAGAATATTAGTACAAGTTATAAATTTATATATTAGTATAGATATATATTAGTATATATTAGCATTAGCGATAAACTATATATTAGTATAGCTATTTAATACATGATCAATTACATTTTCATTTTTAAGATTAAACTTTTATTTTATAATAACATTATCTTATATATAATTATATTAATAGTATATGATCAAACAAATTACAAATGTTCGTATTTAAAATTAACATTTTATGTTATATTTTATAAATTATAATATGAAATTATTTCATATATGATATATAATTATACATTATATATAAAACTTATATATTAATATGTATAAAATATTTTGTATAATTTTAATTTTGTATAAAACTTATATATAAAATATTATTTTTTATATTTTTTTATTAACCGGTTCGGTCCGGTCCAAAAAATCCTAAAATCGGAACCGGACCGGTTCCAACCGGTTTATGAATTATAAAAATCGATTCCGGACCGGACCGATTCAAAACCGGTAAAACCGGTCCGGTTCGGACCGGTTTACCGGTTTAAATTTACACTCCTGATCATTATTTACAGAGTAAACCGTTGTTCGAAGGAGAGAGAGAGAGAGAGAGAGAGAGAGAGAGAGAGAGAGAGAGAATCTCCAAAGAGAGTATTTTAGTGAGAGAGAACGGGGGAGAAAATGAGATCAATGGTGGGGGAGGAGGAGAGAGAGGGCAACAGAGATAAGTTCGGATTTTTTTTTGGGGAGGAGGAGAGAGAGGGCAAATGAAGTTTCACACCCATCCGACTCTAGCCGCACTCGTTCACAAATCATTTTATCATTATTTACAAAATTTTTATCTCATCCCATTTTTCAAACGTATCATGAGTATATATCACATGGAAGATGATGGGAAGAAAGGCAACGAATATTTGCCAAGGGTTGAAGAAGTCTCCGAGGACGTGCGTACCACGTGCACTACCAGCCGATAGGATACTCCAAAAATATCATTGGAGGCGATACCAGACGAACGGAGAAAAGACGATGGATGATAGAGGAACCAGAAGGACATACAACGAAGAAAGATAAATTTGTGAGAATAAAAAAAAGCCTCTAGCTAGTTTTCAATAATAATAGGTTCTAAAGTAAATTTTCAGGAAAGACGGGGCCGGCGCGGGACATCGATATATTGAGACAGTAATTACAAAATATATCAACTTGAAACTAATATTCTGAGAATATGCTAATTAAATAATAAATTAATCCAAATAGATGCCCACGTTAGAAAACTACTAATTAAAAATATTTTAATATTTTAATATATTAAACTATTTACACCACACATATTAAACTAATTTTAATATTAAAATATGTAAAGTGTATGGTGTACTACTCATCATCCCACATCACATACTTTATATATTTTAATAATATTTTTTATTTTATTTTATTTTATTTTATTCTTGTTAAAGTAATTGAGTTGTTCTATTTATTATCTATACACTACATATTTATTATAAAAAAATAAAAAAAAATTAAAATATATATAATATGTAATGTGTGAAGATGACAAATAGAATTATTCACTAAAAAAATCCAAGAAATTTTAAGACATGATCATTGTATTCTCGTCCCGAAGTGCACGCCCAGCCGCCTCATATAGACTGATCAAGTCTACGTTGTGGCATGAGAGAGAGGGAGAGAGGAAGATGTTGGTCAATCACGTTGTCCAATTTGGCAGTCCGAAGGTCATGATTCTTCACTTTCGTCTCTGATCTCTAACCTTTTGATGCTTCGCTCAATATTGGCTGCCTTCCATGCAATTACTCGTTGCATGATCCAATTCATCATTAGATATTCTAGTTCAATACCATATTTAATTATGTGCATGCTTAATTCTTTGGTTCAATGGGCTGCGTGTATGTAATTGCATGGCACTATACTTTAATTTCTTTTACAGTTCTTTGCTCCACTCGGGTATTAATTGTCACGGCCCATGCCTCGACACTGACCATGACAAGCCTTGACACCCCCACAGGCCATGCCTCGACGCTATCGCCGACATACAGCCCAACAACATTCCTTGACAGTCCCATGAGCCATGCCTGGATATTGTCGCTGACATACTCTGACAGTCCCACGGGCCATGTCCTAAAACTGTCGCTGACATGCCTTGGCATGCCTAGCGCCTAGCTGCAGCCCAATTCCCAGCAGAGTGCCCAACTACAGCCCAACACCCATCAGCATGGCCAGCAGCCCATCAGCATGGCCAGCAGGCAACCCTAGCGCCCATAGGCACCATTAAGAGAGAGATGGAAGCCACCATGGGAGAATATACAAGGAAGACCACTATGAGGAGAAGAGAGGAAACCATATGACCATGGATCAATGTAGCCCAGAGTATATTTTCCCAACAGTAGTAGGGGGATCCATGTGAGTTGCTAACCAAGGAGAGTAAGTTCAAGCAACCTACACGGCTCCAAGAGGAAAAGAGGATGGAGGAGATCCTAGTAGAAAGCTTTACTATGGAGAAGCGCCAATTTAAGGACATGGAGAGCAAGTTGTTTCAACCCGTGCAAACCAAGACACATGGGGCTGCTGCCCTACTGGCATGGCTGCGCCCACTGGACTGCTGCACACTAGGCGTGCGCGTGCTGTGCTACTCACGCTGGGCATGTCCTGACATGGCCCTGGCGTGCTGATGGCTAGGCTATGTGCTGTTGGTGCGCACTGAGGCCTGTCACTAGCCTCACCTAAGGCTGTCAAGGGTTGGCATGCCTGTTGTGTGCTACTGAGCATCATGGACATGTCATGACAGGGGCCATGGCATGCCTGTGGTGCTATTAGGTGGGTGCCATGCTAGGGGCCATGGCATGCCTGTTGGCATGCTAATGGGTTGCTGATGCTGCTGGGCAGGCTGATGGGCGCTGTGGCTGCCTCCTGGCCATGCTGATGGGTTGCTGGGCATGCTAATGGGCGCTGCGCTGCTGCTCGGGGTGCCATGGCATGTCAGCGACAGTGTCAGGGCATGGCCCGTGGGGCTGTCAGGGTATGTCAGTGACAGTGTCCTGGCATGGCTCGTGGGGCTGTCATGGTATGTCACTGGGCTGTTAGGGTATGCCAGCGACAGCGTCGAGGCATGGCCTGTGGGGCAGTAAAGGCTTGTCAACGACAATGTCAAGGCATGTGCCACGGGGTTCGTTAATATATACTTTTTACTCTACATGAGAATTCGGAAATCTTCCTGACCTTATTATTGAATCCTTATATCAAATTTCTATGCATGGTACGTACGTTGAGATTGTTGAATTAATATTTGGACACTATAACTAGGAGGGGAGAAATCCCCAAGAACCAGGCTGGAATGGGGACTAGGCCCCAGCCCACGCATAGGACCTAAGGTGGGCAGGTAAAAAGGCCCAGGCTTGCGCCCAGGACTTGGGATGGAACAGCCTGGCCTAGGGAGTTTAGGATGAGAAACGTGAAATTAGGTGTTCTGACAGGAAGATGGGGTGAATGGCGTTACCTGACACGGGATCAAGATAGCTGATAGGAGTACCCCCGACCCTGACAGGGCAATCTGACGATCAGGGCTGGCCGGCCATCGGGATATCTTCTCCCCTGACACAGCCACTTCGAGGCCACGTCGCATTAAATGAAGCAAGAGCAAGCACGCCGCAGGAAAGCCACGACACATTTAATACACCTTAGGGTCGGCATGCAATGGTACATCCACCTGTACACCAGCAACGGTCCAGGCTAGGACTGACAGGTTTGGCGTGGAGCAGGGTTCAGCAGGAACATGTGGTGACAGTACGGGGCCGCCCTCCGGTCCATATCACCTTGAGATCCACCTCGGCCAAGTATAAATACCTCTCTCTTTGCTGAGAGGGGGTTACTCTCACACTTGAACATTGTTGCCATTTCATTCTAGCTTTCATTCCTTCTTCTTCTTCCATAACCTTAAACTAACTTGAGCGTCGGAGATATCACCGCCCCCAAGCCTCCATGTTCTCCTCCTTGCAAGGAAGAGCCTGAAAGCTGCTAGCATGGAGTGACCTAGGCACGTGAAACACGACATCAACAATAACATGACTTAATTGTGTGCAATAAATACGTTAATTTCAATATGTATATAGCTAGCCTATAATATGCAATCAAGTTAGCCCAGAGGAAAGCAAATTAGAATAACGTTCCAAGTTTTGCTTTATATATGTTTGGATTGCATAACGTCGGTGGAAAAAGAAAGCACTAAAAACCCATGCTTTATGATCATAAATTTATAATATATATTATATATCATAACGAAGAATGGTGTTGTATGATTCGGACACATTTGTCTTTCATTCTTCACGATTTACACAATCAATTACTTGGACACAAATAAGTACTCAAACAGATAGTTCCAGTTTGATTAGCTAGGGTTAATGGTATGCGACTTGATGATTCTGTTTTTTTTTTCACGTTTGATAAATGTTTTGATGAGTTATGTATTTCAATCGGATTGTGAAATATCTATGCTAATTTAAGTGTTTGGAGTCATTTACATGCTTGTGTTTACAAGTGTGCCATCAACGTCACTACAAAAATAATGAATATTTATAATAAATTATTTGCAACAAAAATAATTATTTACAATGAGAATCAATGAGAATAAATTTATTTTAATAGAAAATAATCATTTTGATATAAAAAAAATAAAAATAAATAAACAATTTTCTTGTAATACGTAAACTTTTTCTATGACAAGGATAGAGACCCTTTTTCACTTAGAGCGTAACTAACTACGTACTCTCCTTTGAATATAAATATATATATTTATATATATATATATATATATATACACGCACACACTTATGGCCTGAATAGGCATGGGACACTTAACCATTAAATGGTTAGGCATTAAGGTCAAATTAGTAGCTTAAAACAATCACTTGGATAATAACCGCCTTTTATTTTAACCTTATTAAACAGTGACACGCAAGAACATACGGTACCTTAATGGAATTCAAAATAAAATGTCGCTGAATTTAAGGTGTAAACGCACGATCAGGAGGAAGAAAAAAAACAAAAAAAGTGTAACTCTGCTCTCGGGATTTGAACAATAATTCGGTAGCTGGTCTATGACAAGGCACGCCATTTAACTAGGCCATGGAGTTGCTGTCAAGGGGCACTTGTTTTTTATTTATTGTTTAATTAAGAAAATATATATTAAATAATATTAGATGCGTTGACATCTTTTTTATACATTCCGTGCATGTTATTTATTATGTGATTATTTCATTTAATATATTCCATGATTACTTGTGAGTTGATAACATGGGAATGTATGATATTATACATTAATATAATATTATTCTATAGCATATGTTTGTTAGAATTTAACATATATAATTTCCACCAAGTAGTCTAAGCTAATATTGCCCACGTATCATTTGTAGGTGTGGTCAGTTGTCACACAATCTATTTGTTCATATGAACGAGATTGAGATCACCATGCTGAGACATGTAGACCTAAGACCCTGCCCATTATGTGATAACAAGAGATATAATAAACAGAGGGGAGTCTGTCTTTAATAGGCATTAATATCTTATTTAATGGCCAAGCGTCATGTGTTTTGACGCCATTAAGGGCCAGCTATGGAATATTACATATGTTAAGGTTATACAAAACACTTTCTATTTAATCAAGAACCTAATGGCATGATGGTATATAGCTCAGTTCTCCAAATAGAAAATTTGGATTCGTATCCCCACTCCCTTATAAAAAATAAAATAAAAATTGACACATGAAAATATAAAAACTGTCTCTGATCTTAATTTTTTTCACTCTGTACAAAGTTTTAGGTTTTGGAATTTTGATTATCGCTCTACTCCTTGCTATATAGTGCACTCAACCGGAGAACTTGAAGAAGGCTCGCGCAGCTTCTTCCCGAAAGGTCGCTAAATTAATCCATGTAGCGAAGTAGAGTGGATTGTTGGACAAACTCGTGGAACATTTGAGGTATTTATACAAGAATTATTCTTCTGCTCTGCATGATTTATGAGCTCTAGCAAACGTACTGTTCCGGTCTTGAGAAAAGGAAAACGCAAACGTGGTAGAAATTTGAGAACTTGAGAGTCAGCGTTGACATTGGTTAGAGAGATCCTTTATAGCATTAGTAGTGGACTCAATAAAGTTTAGCCAAAATTTAGTTAGAAAATTTATTTGTATAAATTTAGCATGTCATTTTTCAACAATACAAAATAACACTCTCTAAATCTATTATTATTCTATTAAAATATTAATTTTGACATTTTTATTTTTTTTAATTTTAATTTTAATTTGAATATTGGATTGAAACTCATACATTTGTGGTTATTTTTTCATTTTTTCTTCTTGCGGGCCAAGGAGAGTAGTAGATAGTAGGAAGATGAATTATTTAGTCTAAAATAATATTTAGCCAATTCAAGGGATTGACCAAATTTGGCCAGTGATATAACCTCTGGTTATAATGACTGTTCATTAGTTGAGTCTATTATTTTATTTTATTGTATATCTTAGTTAAACCTTGGCCAGATTTTAGATTTGTTAAATTCACTACTAGTACTCTTATAATGAAAAATTATGTAAAAATAAAGAAGACAAGAAGAAAAGGGATATCCGATCATGAGGATGGTTAAAAATTACCCGAGTTTGGGCTGTTTGCATTCGAAGGTGGCTTCAGAACAGCAAAACTCATCCCGTACGATAAAACTCTTCTCCAATTCAAACGGTGTATTGAATCTAGTGAAGTGTTCTCAAGTGTGTTGTCATATAGGACAAAATAACTGTTGCTAAAACTTTTTCAAGTGACTGTGATGTAATGTTCGGTCTGAACTGTGTAGTCCGAAGGCCTCACCCACCCCTTCACTGAGCATCCCAACCCCCTTCACACAGGTGTAAAATAAAAAAAATTATTTTATATATAATAATCAAAATTATCATTTAACGATTTTGGAAACAATTTAAAAATTATTTTTAAAACAATTTTTATTAATCAAATTTTATTTGATATTTTACAAAAAAAATTCGTTAGAAAAAAATATTGTAATCCCGAAAATATTATTATGAAATATATTATAAAAAATAAAAATTGAGTAGGTAATTTATAAATTATTATTATTTAAGGGATAAATATATTTATAAATAAAAAAAATTTATTAAAAATACTATGCAATAATTTGTAAGACCCACATCTATCTTATCTTCAAAAGTTAAAATCATCTCAACTCACTTCCAATCCAAACACACAATATTTTAAAAAATCATCTCATCTCAACCCATCTAAAAAATCTCACTACTATTCACAATTCATCTCAACTCATCTTAAAATCCAAACAACCAAACCTTTCATTAAAAAAAGGAGAACAATAAAATATCACTGCAACACGTCATGTTGGCTACTCATGTATTAGTACGAAAAATGTCCAAGCATTCCTGTAGGAACGTACAAGATTAAGAAGTTTGGTTATCATGCCGATTGGATATCTAAAGTTCTAAAATAATCAATATTATAATGGAGAGAAATATTAAGCTAAAAATTAGAGAGAAATACTCAAATAAACCATTTTATTTTGCTTCACTACCATGGTTTAAAATCTGATAAAAGTACCAACGTACAAACGCAACGTCTTAAATAAACTAAAGTGACATATTGAAAATAAACTAGATTCGAAGCCAGATGGTTTGGTCGATCAATCCATGATGAAGCCCAATATAAACTTCGAAGCCCAATCAATAGCCAACGTCCCCATTCCAATTAGAATAGGGACGAGCCACGGCACCAAATTCCATATTGGGTTGCTAACGGAGCGAGTTTCAATCCCCAGAATAGTCACCTGGACTGCCAGAATACCAGTCACAGCCACCCAAAACCATCCGTTACGAAGAACACCCCTGAACACATTTTTCTTCTCCATCTCCCTTGCATTGAATAGGTTAAATACTTGGCAAAGTACAAAGCTATTGAAGATAGTGGTATTACTAACCTTATGGCTGATGTTCAGGATGGCTTGGCCTTTGAATTGGAAGATAACTAAGATGGTAGTCTGGTAAATAACCTGCAAGACAAGATTTCTCCACATAGCCTTGTTGAAAAATGTTGCTGTATGCATCCTCAGGCACTTTTTCATCAGTTCCTCTGTTGGTGGCTCAGTCAGCAATGCAAGGGCACTTAGGAAACTCACAAAAAAGTTTGCCAATAGCTGTTCGATCATCGAAATTGGGAAATATTCAAAAGAACAGGCTATGATGGTAGTCATCAACGGCCCTACAATACTCATGGTGAGCAAAAATGCGGTATACTTCTGAGTTCCTTCATATATACTCCTTCCCAGCTTTACAACGTCTGTTACCATTAAACAGAAATCGGAATCTCTGATGATGATGTCAGCACTTTCTCTGGCCATTTCACTGCTACTGGTCTCCCTCACAATCCCCACATCTGCTTCTTTTAATGCTGGAACGTCATTTGTTCTGCTCCCAACCATTGCCACTACGTGGCCCTCTTTCTTTAAACACTGCACCAGAAGGAGCTTGTCGGAAGGTGAGCAGCTTCCCATGACTTTGATGCTATCGACTTTACTCTTCATCGCTGTAATTTCGAAACTCTTTACCTTCAAGCACCAATCCATTATTCGAGTCAGGAAGCAGTCCACAATTGTGAGCTATGTGAGCTGAAACCGACACAATATCTTCTGAAACCAATATGACGTTTATACCAGCATTTTTTAAACATTCTATAGCTTTTCTTATTCCATTCATGTCCTCGTCAACTGCAACATGATCTAGACCAGTGGTGTTAATGCAGATAGTAGAGACTGAACCCATGGTAAGACATGCCGAAGGTCTTTTAATATAGGCCTTATCAGATAACATCTTCTTCATCCCCCAAGCAATGGCGCATCTGATTACCAGTGGCATTCCTCCCTTTATTCCAACTAGTGACGTAGCAAAGATCGGTATTATTCCATTGGCATTCATGGAAATTTTGTTGATTACTTCGTTTAACATAGTTGTTTTCGCCTTGAGCCCTGGTATGTTAGACTGGACATCTTCATCTCCAAGCTTAAAACGGATGAAAAGTACTGTTGCGATGAGAAAAGTGAATACCAACCCCATTATTTGGGATATAGTATTCCCCTTGTAAAGAGCGGTTGCACCGGGGATCCTGTCAGGGGAATGGGTTACCTGGCTCATCCAACGACCCAATCTCGTGTCCATGCCCACAGATGTAACTATCATGCGACCTTCTCCATCAATAACCTTTGCACCATAGAAGAGAAATGGCTTTTGATCATCTATGCTGGAACCATCATCTAGTTTTAGGGATTCACCAGGCGCCAACATACCATCTGCAGGGACTGGATACCCCTTCTCGAGGCATACTATGTCACCCACGACGATATCACCGGTGTGTACTTCCTGTCTGAGTCCCTGCCCTCTGATGACATAAGCTTTGGCTCGTTGCATGCCCAATGGTTTTTCCTGTCCTGAAATCATTATGATCTTTTCAGAATAGACTTCAACTAGAGAAGGAAGAAGCACAAGTATAAAAATAACGGAATCAATGATGATGACCCCGGTCTCCCAAGCACCCTCTTGGCGAAAAATAGCACCAAAGACAATAGCCAGTGCTGCCCCCATGATGAGTTGAATGATAATGCAGACATCATTGAGATTTAAAAGAATTTTGATGAAGCCGCGCCCAGGAACCTCTGTTAGGGAGAGTCTTTTGGCTATATCTATGCGTAGGACTTGTTCATCGATTCCCTTGTTCAAATCTGTATGCAGAGCCTCTGCTATTCCTTGGGTGCCTCCAAACCGCTTCTTTAAGGAAACCAAGTCCATCTCCTTTACCAAAGTATCAATCTTTGCTTGATTGAGTATAGAATCACTGGTATCGATGTTGTCATTCTCATCTTCCAAATTTACGTTTAGCTGGCAAACATGATCAGGTGGTGCGGAAGAAATTCCGACGCTTCCTATAACTTCTCTATCCTGCAAAAAACCAAGACAAAAAACTTACTCGACAAATCAATGCTAATTTTCGTTTTTAGGTAAGTACACAAGAAAAGCCCCTTTAATTTGGAGAGCCTCCCCAAAGAACTTAATTGTCACTTTAAGCTCCTTAACAAGCTAAACCAACTTGGCTATTGATCAACATTGAATAATGATAGTGAAAATTGCATTGGTATTCAACAAGAAAAGCCCCTGATGTAGACTAGCTTACCATTTCGATTGTCTTCTTATATGATTGTTACTGGTCTGGATATATGATCTCCTGCAGCTGGAGATCTAGATCATGTATTGAGCTTAAGTGAATTGGCTCAAGCTGTATGGAAGTATATTTCATCTATTTTGGGTCTTAGCTTCATGGAGGGACAGTAGTCCTGGTTGCAGAGCTAGGGTTTCATTGTGGTTCTTTATAGCAAGAAGTAGCATACAGTTGGGATGATTTTACTGGGTCATCTCGTTTCTTGGTATAGATGGGGGGCATAAAACGTGGTGAATGAGATCTAACCATTATTGGAAAAAAATGCCATTTATAATGATCTCAACGGATTCTAATAATATAACTATTGATTAATCCTTTTGAAATACATGAGCTTAAAGCTGATAGTTTGCATTCTCCTAAGATTATGACATATATGGCATCAAAGCCAATCCAACCAGAAATGTAGGACTTAAGTTGTGCCACATACAATGTAATAGCCTAATAAGAACATTAGGGATTTAAATGTGGAAGTTAAAATACCCTAGAGGAGCATAGAAGATGGTTAATGGAATCTCAAATTACTTAGGAATGAGAAGTAATTGTCCTTTATAATTATTTCAAGGAACTTCAATGATAGCATTGACTAGTTATTTTAGAGTACAGGCCAGCCCAACTATAGTTTAAGCTTTTAATTCTCAAATCCTTACCTTTTAACTGAAACATGCTTGGTGAATGAACATCTTTTATACTAATGCCACGCAAATATGTAAATTCATTAATATGTACAATATGCACGTTTTCTTGGTATATTCTCTCTCTTCTATTGTAATGCCACGCAATTAATCTTGTCGTGTAGAGACTAGAGGTTGTTAGGGGTACTGAATGGGT
>QEOT01007495.1:0-12910 GCA_003123785.1 Pterocarya stenoptera
AATAATTACTCTTTAAAATAAAAAGCAATTAAATTGCAGAACACTAATTAAAATAAATCAAACGCAGTGAAATACTTTAAATAAAACAATAATAATTTTAAAACCTATATATAAGTCAATTTAAATTAAAGATCAATTTAAATCCAAAACAATAATTAACAAGGAAGCCTAATAAAATAATTTTCACAACTTAAAAATATTATAAAATAATATTCTAAAACTTCCAAAATTCTAAAACTAGAGAATCAATCATTAAATTAATTAAAATAATCTTTCATTAAAATATACTAAAATACGGGGTGTTACATCGCTGCTCTACTTCGGTTATCGAGGCCACGTTAACTAATTCCTGAGAATTATTAATATGAAATATGGCCACCTAACTACGAATCTCAGGTTGTAGTCCTCCTTGAACTTTTGGGCTTGCATCTTTTCCATAGCAATCAAGTGGGGAGCCAACCTTCCTAATTCCATAAATTTTGCAACATATTGTTCGGTAGTGAGATTGCCTTGTACTAAAATGGCAAACTATTGGGCTTTTTTGGTCTTCATTGATTCAAGGAAGAATCGATTACCAAACTCCTCTTTGAACCTATCCCAAGTCAAAGCAATGATATGACCCAATTCCCTTACCAGTAATTGCCTCTTATTGTCCCACCAGATGCCTGCTTCCCATTGAAGTAGATGCCCTGTGTACTTCTGCTCCTCCATACAGTTGCTGATCTTGAAGGTCTTGTCAAGATCTAATAGCTACTTGTTGGCTTTCAGGGGTCCCTCGACACCCATGAAATTAGGATATCTATAAATTAGGAATTTTTCATACAGACAACCTCAGCTTTCCTGCCTCTAAACCTGAGGGTTTCATCTTAGAATTAATTCTTGTTGCTACTTCATGGTTTTTGTCATCTGAAGAATTGCATCTGCTAATTCGTGTCCTCCATCCAAACCATGATCCTACACATGATGAACGTTGGATCTTTCGGGATTCCTTTCCCTTCTTTTATGTGCCATCCTATCAGGTATGTGCATCAGATCTAAATATTTGCTTCAAGATTCAAGCCTACCCAGTCTAAAATCAAAACCTATATTCTGGCAAATACCTAAGGACATGTGGGTTTACCTAGAGACGTAATTGCTCTAATACCACCCTGTGATGCCCCAAAACCTTCGCTTGGGATGCAACGGAGATTTAGAGAGTCGGGACATGCAACACCTGGTTACATACCCCCGTACCTAATAGCTAATTTGCAATTCATCCTATAAATGCAACTAGCAGTATACAATAATTGCAAAGGAAAATAAGGGTGAATGTGAACTGATGTCAGAATAACTAAATCATCCGAATAATATAGATTGAACCATAAGTTTCAAAACATAAGGTAGATTAATCTTAGTACAAAATATCCTGTACTCCAAAAGGATTTAAACCAATTGCTTCATGCGTTCTATAGCACGAAGGGTTAGGCCTAGAAATATCATAATAAGATCAAGTCTCCTATCAATGTCTAGTTCCTCCTCAATCCTCTTGATCCGCTGGCCCATTGGGTCCATCTGTATGTACAACTTCTATCATAATGTGGGTCCACTAAGGTAAGATTTACTAGAAATTTCAGTAAGTTAAACAACCAACTTGCCTAAAGATAGACTGTGCATTAAGAATAATAAACATGAAATGCATGCAAATGCAAAAAAAATTTGTATTTGTCTCACCCACTCAGATTTTTCAAGGAAATAGATTTTTCATGCACATTTTCTTACAAAAATATAACTTCATTTTCGTCATAAAAGCTTAGCCTTTCATCATAAAAGTCACATGAATCTTGCATTAAACATGACGTATGGTAACTACACAGTTTTCCATGTGCACTGTGAGTACCTGCTAGTGACTATAGTACAACTTGCGTTGAAAACTATGTTATTTGCAAACTCATAACATGGCATAACATAACATAACATCATAACGTGTGTACCCAACAACATTAGGTACCATAAACATAAGAATTCACTCTGGCATTCTTTAAAAAGAACTCATTTGAAGCCCGTTGACTGTTCTTCATCAACTCAGGGGTTACCACTCCATATTTAATTACTCCAGAGTGGACAGAGGTATTCCACTAGATATTTCCTCATCCTAGTCTTTGGGGTAGTAATACAATAATTTTCATGCAAAGGCTTTTGAAAAAGAAAGATTTTTCATGAAATGGATATGGGTGGCACAAAAATGATGTTTGGATGCAAACAATGATATGATAGATCATGCAAAAATGACAATTATAAAAATTACATTTATCAATAATTCATAAATAATCGATCAAGGTGTAAGTTAGAGGCCAACTTACAAACTATTGGAGCTGTAAGTGAAGTAATAGTTGTGAAATGAATTATGCTAAGTTGGAATCTAACTAACTTAAGGGAAAATAAACAGTGACACAAAAAAGAAAAAATTACAAAAATGCCCTTAGACATCTAAATGATGCATGCTATCTAAACCTTTGAAACTTCGATAACCTATCTCATGAAATGCATGGCATGCATTCTGGTCGATGCCTAAATAAACTCACAAATTATCCTTATGAATGTATGTGACGCAAAAATCCTCAAAGGAACATGCTCACTAAAATCCTCAATGACTTGCTTAAAACCTAACTTTAAGCAAGTTTATGCCAACGTCATGCCTAAATGAAATCCTCAAATGCTAACTAAACCTCAATGATGCATGATGTGATTCTATCTCCACTGACATGCTAAATCATGCATTCCTCTTATCCCAATCAGAAGGCTTTCTAAATGCTCACATTTCAAGCCTAAGTAAAATAAGCTAATTTCTTCAAATGAAGCATGATTAAAAGTTGAACCATACATGCTTTGATGATCAAAACAAGATAGAACTTAAAAATAGTCATGGCATGTTTTTCATCTTAATCTAAACCTCCATAAATAATCCTATGATCAAACTATACCATAATTAATCATGCCATAGTTAATTTCCTCAAAAATACATTTAATCTTAACCTTATCCTAAATATGCAACTCGGCTACTAAGGATCCTCATACTAAAATGCTACTAACGCCTTAAACATAAAAATAATAAGGAAACTAAGATCAAAGAATGCAATGCACCTAACATGCATCTAACTATATGTAGTATTTGCATCAGATATTTTTTTTTTCTTCAAGCAATACTATCCACTAGACATGTTATATCCCAAACATAAAACATATTCGATAAATTGAAGATAATAGATTTTGAAGTTACAGTGTAAGTCCAAATATATGTAACCATAATAGTACTGGAAGTAGAGCTCCTTAAGTACATGCAGAAACTAAGGTAACTACTAGGTTAATCCATCGAGTAGCTCACACAACTTAGTCAAGGATACTAAAATGCTATCAATAAAATGGAACGTCGAAGCGACGAGCTCTGCGTCGTGCCGTAATTGTCAAGTCGACCATCTCCAAGCAGTCATCTTCCTTTGTACCTTTTGGTCTTGGCACATGATCTACCATTCTAAAGAGAATGGTAGTTGAGACTACTAAGTGAGATTTGATTACAAATATCAGCAAGTTAACAAAGAACTTAAACTGACAGTTTAAAGATGCATGCATGACATTAAAAGAATGAATGCAAAACATGAGCATGAGTAAGCTTGATGTGATATGAACAATGGCATCACTTGTACTAACATGACTTGAACAGACATGAAATGAACTAAATTTATGGGAACTTGAAACTGAACATGACATAGTATGACTTGAACTTAAACATGAAACTGAACATGAACTTGAAATTTTGTTCAATAATAACTTAATAAAAAAAATGAGTTGTGGGTGCTACATAGGTCTCCTAGAGTCGCATGCCCCTGTCAATATTACATCACATCACAGGTATCTACACAACTATGAGTGCATTAATGTGACACCTCTAGCTCTTGCTTGGGATTTAACGGAGACTAAAGTGACGGGACATGCAACCAAGGCTACATACCCCTCGTACGTGACAATTAAGATGCAATGCACCTAATGATACCAAGTAGTATGCAGTATATCTCGACAGAAAGTCTACTTAGGTCAATAAATGAGACAGATATCATGGTACCGAAGCACAAAATTCCAAAATGTAAATCTCATAAATGTCATGAAAAGACTTAATGGTCCCAAAAGAGACTCCCAAAAATGTGGGACCAATACATCAAGTGTTTCCAAAATAAGTCATTTATCCAAAGAGATCCCGACTCCATCTTTTTTTCTTTCTTTCTTCAAAAGGGATCTGGATTCACTCATTTCTCTGAGGTCCGATCCCTATACTGATTGTTACGCCGTTTAAACTTCTCAATATCCTGGAGTATCTTAGTGATTGTTTGATCAATATGAAGGTGCTCCAAAATAGAAGGTTCATATGGGATTATGACCATTTTAGGCACGATCCTCTCCGGAGGAGGTGTTGTCCTCTTGCGCTTCGTCATTTGCATTTACTAAACCCGCCACATCTTCTACAATTCCGAATAAGAGAATAATAGTGTAAAATATAACAGTGAGATTTCAAGAAATCTCAATAAGCAAATAAATAACATGCAACAGATATTATAAGCATATGGAAGCCAACTTAACAATGAATGCATAGACATGAGACTTTACTCATGCACTTGACCTTTTAAAAAGACATCATGTAAAACATCACTTTCAGAACCTTTCTTTCATAAACATTCTTTCTTCATTTCATACTTTTTCATTAAACATACTTGTGAGCTCAATTCTTGATCATATAACATAGTTTTGAGCTTGAGGCCTTTCTTAACTTATGAATGGATACCTCACGGTTCCCCTATGCATTGTGTGTTCCCCACTACTTACTAAATCGACTATTGGCTACTTTGACCAATGTGACTATGTCTTACTTTAAACTTTCATATTACGATAGCTCGCTTTGCCTTCGCCGTAGTGCACCCACCAGCTTTAGATGCTATCCCACTCCGGTATCCTTTTCTTTTAAGAACTATTCGAGATTTGTCTATAGTACTTCATTGACCCAGGGTTACCAGTCCATTTTAAACACTTCTGAGTAGACAACGGAGTTCCATTAGGGCATTTTCCTGTCCAAATCTTTCGGGTCGTGATAAAAACTTTTAAAAAGACTCTTTTTCTTTCAAAGAATTTTCACAATCCCAATGCATGTGACTTGGCAATGAAAACTTAGACTTTCATAAGACACATGCAATGTTGAGTGCGTCATCATGATCATATGACTTTCAACATGTAATTCCAATACATATCGCGGTACGGCTTGAAAATATCAGAACATGCAAACATGTTCTTTTATAACAATTCTAAGGCATTCAACATCAACCAAAATTCAAACATTCAATATTTTCCATGTAAGGGCCAAAACATACAAACCCTAGCACATCTAAAAATCATTCTTACCTCATTAAGTTTCCACCACAAAATGATCATGCTTCATATATGGTAATAGCCGAGACCTTTAAGCTTGAAAACAATCATTCTAATCAACATTCAAGAACTTAGAATCCTCTAATGTGTTAAACAAACTTTAACAAGAATATTCATGGGTGGCCAAATCATTCTAGTGGTTATAGATAAACAGTTTCTTGAACATAGTCCTATACAAGATTCGGTCAAGCAACAATCATTTACATACAATTACATATTATGCAATCCGAACCCTAGATGGCTTCCTATCCCATTTTCATAACATGAATGCATATTCCATAGGCCATTCTATTTATAAATTAGATCATCGTGCTAAGAAGAGAAAATATCACGCGAAAGAAATATCAATATCATGAACAATCACATAAACTAAGCAACCAACAAGTTCACAAGGCATGTACATAAAATATCCAAGTACAAGTTAGAAGTGTACATACAAAAATCTGAAATATATATATATATAGCAAGCAAGCTGAAAAATACTTACAATACTTGTTAAGTTCATCATTCAAGAAAAATCCTAACCCATGTGATAAAGTGTTGTGCTCTTGACATCTTTTTCCAAGAAAAAAGGCTTCAAACATTCAAACCCTCCTCCCTTGGGTCCAAAACTTAACTATGACAAGATCCTAGTGCGTAAAAATCAATAAGGTCGTGACCCTCTTTCCTCAAAACATCATGAATATGAACTTTAAAGCAAGTAGGGTAAAATGCACTTCCCTTGAAGAAAAACCCTAATCTAGCCATACGTGTGAAAATGTAGATTCATATAAAAAACCTCCAAAGATATGAGCTAACTCCTATAGCGCAGGTGTGTATATGTGTGAGCATGAGTTCTAGATGAACTTGCTAAAATCGAAACTTCATCCCCTTGAATCAGTGTGTGTGTGTGTAGTAAGGGAAAAGTTGGCTTCATACCTTCTAGATTCTCCTCTTGAAAATAATGCCTAGCTTTGGTTACCCTCTAAATGATGTTTGGATAAGAAGAAAATATTGTGGAGAGTGTTTGGATGGTAAGAAAGTGATAGAAAGTTGGAGAGAATGGTGTTGTCCGAACACCTCAAGAGCAATGCACAAAATGACTAAAGGTCCTAGGGTTTTTGGTTCCTCTCCCATTTTATAAACACACAAAAAGCTTCTTTCATGAGCCAAGCTCATTTGCATGGTTGCCAAGTGGTGTCTCGCCCTATGGCTTCTTCCTATCTCATCATTTGATTATGTTGGAAACACAATGGGATTTCCTTTTGGACAAGTGGTACCTCCATCCTCAAAAATGAAACCTCCTTCCTCTTTTGCCCTTCATTTCATGTCTTGGTTTAATGTATCTTATGGCTATATGGTCTTTGTCAAGCTACAAATCTTCCCCAATCTCCTACATGTGTGCATGAGTGCCAAGTGGCATGTGAGGAGTGTGTGTGTGTGTGTGTGTGCATGTGCTACCGAACCCTCTTTCCTCTCCCAAGAAGATCTTCTTTTCACCACATTTTTGGACAAGCATGTGATTGGTCTAATTTTGCACAAAAACCCTTGCCCTCCCTAGCCATCCATCTCAAGGTTCTCCTTCTAGATGCCCTAGGCATGTAGGCCTTCCTTCCCAAAACAAACTTTTTACCTACCTTTCTGCATGCATGACACATGGCGAAAAAGCAAATCCTCATTTCTCCATGGTTGTCTTGCATGTCCTCTTGGCCTTCCCTAAACTCCACTTTTTCATAACCATTTCCTTCCAGAATATCTTTCCCGTAGTGACAAGTGTCACAAAGCTTCTTCCTTCATCTAAACCTCCATGCATGTGTGACACAGGGCAAGAAAAAGATTGATCTCCTATGGTAGGCGTGTATGCCAAACCCTAGATCCTTCTCACCTCTCTTTCCTTATTTCCATCTAGATTCATCAAGTCCTATACATAGCTCTATTGGATGGCAAGTGGCATACATGATCTTAAGTTGGGCATGAGCCCTAGTTCCATTAGGCTTCAAACCCTAATTTCTTATATAGGCCGAAACTCTCATGGGCTTATGAAAAAAAAATTACACAAAAAGCCTAGAAAGTCTTTGTCGTCGCATGATTACGCCCAAAGAATAACGCGGTAGTTGTAGCAAAGTTTTGGGGTGTCGATTCCACAGAGAGACAAATTAAAAGAATAGTAGAAGAATATAAAGTAACTAAGAAAAAAATATTAAATGATCAATGAAGAACAGAGATTAATTTTAAATGTAAATTAAAGTGAAGCAAAGTTATTAACGGAAAAAGTACTTAAATTTGAAAAACAGTGGAGCGTCGAGAATCCCTTGCACAAATCCGGTATTTTAATTATTCTTGATTTATTGGATAACTCAATTGGAAACTCAATTCCTAAAATTTTCAATCATAAGATATAGATTTATAAACCAAGATTAAAACAAATATAACCCTTTGAAAAATCATTCACCACTTTTAAAATACGTAAATTATTATCACTATTGAGAAAATCTTACGGCGACAATATACTTTGGGAGCGATATTGCAGCAAAGAATTAAATCAATATAGATAAATAATTGATCCAAACATAATCAAAGAACTAATCCATTCAATAGGAAAAGTATGACTGAATCCATAAGCAGAATAAATTCTATGATTATTTGAAGAAGAGAACATCAACGATGAATTGAGAATGATAAAACAAAAGAGTTTTAGTAATTGAAAATCAAATACATAAATCAAAAATAAATTACAAATACCATCTAATGTGCAAGTTCATCCCTAGCCCTACTTGAGAATTTAGTTACCCATAAATATAATGGACAACAAAAATCTCAAGAGAAAGATAAAGCAAACGGCGGCCATAACAATTAAATTCCTCTCTCCTTCTTCCCTTCAACCTCCTAATGATATCCTTATATAGGGTAGGAAAGAGACCCTAATATCTTCATGATTCCCGCCTAGAAAAATCGCCTAAATCTTATGACATATCTTGGCAGCCACGTATATACTTCAAGAATTTGAATTTGGAAATTTGTATTGAGATAAAGTCGTAGCCCTTTAAGTTAGCTTTCTAACGCATCTAGAATCGAATCAATCCGATATATGAGTAGAAAGTTATGTTCGAAATACTAAAGTATATCCAGACAGTCTCCTAGAGCATGTTGGACTCTGACTATTTCTCTTGATCCGAATTACTCTTAAACCCCATCATTATCCTTATTTGAAGAGTCCTACACTCATTGAATGTTCTTAGGTTGTTCCAGATCTTACCCATTTGAAAGTCCTTTGAATTTGACTGAGTTTTGACTTAGTCTTTTATAGTCCCTGAAATTAAACATAAAAATCTGCTTAGGAGTATCTCAAAATAAATAGAAACTTAATTCAAGAATACACATTAATTCCTATAATTTCTATTCATATTTTAGCATTATAGTCCAATAATAGGGTATTTAGAGTGCACTTTCGTATACTCATCACACCCCCCAACTTACTCATTGCTTGTCCCTAGCAATGTTCATGTCAAAACGATGAGATAGACCAAATAAAATCACACACAAAGGCCACCAAGTCACACTTTCCAGATTCACATATCAAAGCAATCTTAGAAATTCAATAACCCTATCACAAGCAATCCACCTATAGCAATCCACAGAGTATGTGTGTATTCCAAACTATATCCATCTAACCAAAAGCCCCGACACATGCAACATCAAGAATATCTCAAGCGAAAGGTTCAACTCCATAACTTACAGGTATAAAAGTGTTTCATGTGAGGATTCTCTCTATAGAGTTGACAATGGGTGTACACACACTCTTATGAGGAATTAGGCAAATATATACAAGCATCAAGCAACCATTGATCTTATGATAGGAACACTAACAAATGAGACTTCCACCACTCTTTCTAAAACCTTACTTAGATCAGAACAGTCAACACAAAAGGTTGTAACATGGCTTGAGATCGGAGCTATATGAAAAAAATGATGAAAATGATTCAAAAAATTTCAAGTACATTCAAAGGGAATCTTATTAAATATCTCAATGGACCACATTTCTCACTTGATGTACTCTCCAACTTTTCAAACCATCGAATAATGCATCTTTCTTTTCTTTTTTCATTTTCTTTTTTTTCTTTAACTTAGTGAACAATTATGTCACCTTGGTATTTTGCTATTTCTACCCAGCCTTGGTATTTTTATTTTTTTTAAGCTCACCCACTTGAACACCTTATAACTTATGTTCTTCCCATTTTCTCTCTCTCTCTCTCTCTCTTTTAATGAGAAGAAAAACAAATTCCACATCTAGTACACACTTGGAAGTAACAAGGGTAGGAAAAATCAGTGTATAGGTTATACTCCAATGTGGAGAGGTATGGATAATGTGGGCATGTGAAAAGAAAAAGCTACATGTGTTTATTGGCTCAAAGTTGGCTACTAGAGATCTCCAATGAAAATGGTTAGTTTGAAAGGCTCAAACGTTGATCCTAAGTTGACTTTCGTCATATTCCAAGTATATCCACCATCTTACTACAAACCATGTAATGATATTCTCAAAAGAAGTGTCCAATTCAATAGATCAATGAACGCTTTTCACAACTTACAGCATTTGTAGGCTTTCAATCCTCTCCAAAACTCACATGAATGCTTAAGCAAAAGAGTTCTCTAGTTACATGTGTCAAACCACTATCTTACCACAAAACTTGAATGAGTGCATTAGAGGTTTTATGAATGCTTTAGCAAAAATGATTATGGTAGGTTTGGTAATTCACGAAGATGACTATGAATGAGAATGAGTACGCATGTGAAAATGATGCACGTGTGATGCAAATTTTAAAAAAAAATTGACACATGAAAATATGCCACAAAGTTTCAACAAGTATTTTAAATACTGAATTTGCACCACGACCCCCCAAACTTAAATGAAACATTGTCCTCAATGTTTATGAATCAAATTTGAATGGGGAGTAACTAAAAAGAGTAGAATACACCTGATGAGTGACGTGAGTAGCTTGCTAAGCACCAAAGATGGTAAGCTGAAATGACAAAGTGAAACTAACCTATAAACAAAAATAAAGAAAACAACAGCAAACAAAAAGGAAAAGAGAGAAAATAAGAGAAAACAAAACAAACAAAACAAATAAAGAGAAAAAGAAAACATACCTGCATTGTGTGGCCAAGGTTGATAGACCGGATCCACAAGTGGAATGTCTTCCACTTCCAGAACTTGCCTATCAATTAATACTTTAAGGCGTTGACCATTTACTTTAAAGATCCGACCATCCTTAGGATCTCCTATTTCTACCGCCCTATTTTCAAAAACATGTTTCACAACAAAGGGGCCGGTCCATCTAGACCGAAGTTTTCCTTGGTGCTTATGGAATCTAGAATTATATAAGAACACTCGATCATTAGGCTTAAACATTTTTCTCAAAATATTTTTATCATGAAACGCTTTCATATTAGCCTTCTAGATTCTAGAGTTCTCATAAGTATCATTTCTCAAGTCCTTTAACTCGTTCAACTGAAATTTCTTAAACTTATCCGCATTCAATTTCAAAGAAATGCTAACAGGAGAAGTGTCACTTAGGCCAAGAAATACATGCTTAAAACCTGAGGGCAGTGGCTTCAATTCCAATTTGGGACTATCCGTGCTTGAAGGAATCTGATTTTCACTTTCTTAGACAGCTCCTCAAATTTTGAATGCAAAATATGTGGGCTATAATCCTGAAGTTCATCAAAAATAGCACATACATCAACAACATCAGATGAATCATTCATAGTATCAAACTCATAATTAACAAGAAAATATTCAATGGAATCAGAATCATGAGTTGTATGAACTCCCTTGTCTATGAGTGCGTCAATCATGTATGTTTGTTGACACTCATCATCCTCCCCAGGCTGCTTACTGATATGGAATATGTTGACTTCCATAGTCATGTTTCCAAAAAATAGTTTCATCAACCCATTCCTGCAGTTTATAAGTACATTAGCCATAGCAAGGAAAGGTCTACCTAATATAAGAGGAATCTTAGAGTCAGACTCAACAACCGATTGAGTATCTAAAATTAAAAAATCAACAGGGTAGTAAAACTTATCAATTTGGATCAAAACATCCTCAACTATCCCTCTTGGTTTCTTAACTGAACGGTCAGCCAATTAAAACATAACAGAAGTGGGCTTAATTTCACCCAAACCAAACTGCAAATAAATTGAATAAGGCATTAGATTCACGCTAGCTCCTAAATCTAGCAAGGCTTGCCCAAACTCATAATCTCCAATGTTGGATGTAATGGTTGAACAACCAGGATCCTTGTACTTGGGAGGAATCCACTGCTCAATTAGAGCACTCACTTGCTCTGTTAGGAACGCAGTCTTCTTCACATGGTGCTTTCTCTTAACTATACACAAATCCTTGAGAACTTTTGTATAAGTAGGCACTTGTTTAATCACATGTAAAAGGGGAAGATTGATTTTTACCTGCCTTAGATTCTCTAGGATTTCATTGTTTGGATCTAGAGTTCGCTTGCTTGATTTTAAAGCTTGAGGAAATGGTACCTTGACAGGACTCTTTGTTACCTCCGGTTTCTTGGGCAGCTCGGCATCACTACTATCTTGATCCTTTTCTACATCCTCTGATTTGTTCGTTGTTGGGATGTGTAATGACTTACCACTTCGTGTCACAATGCCATCCACCTCCTTCAAATTTTCTTTCGCCATGTGTTGACCGTGGTGTGAGGACTGAGCTTGAGAAGGGAACTTACCTCGCTCATTCACACTCAATGAGCTTATCAATTTGGACACTTGGTTCTTTATCTTCTTATTTTCTTCCATAACCTACATAATCAAAGATTCAAATTTTTGGTTAATCTTACCATGTGCTTCAACAAACGCATGCAAAATGTCTTCTAAAGGACTCCTAGAAGATAAAAGTGCATGATATGGTGCAGAATATGATCTAGGGGGTTGTGCAGGCTGCTGGTTTTCAGACTTCCAGCTAAAATTGGGGTGATTGTGTCACCCTAGATTATAGGTATCATAGTAAGGTGTAAAAGGCTTCTTGTACATACCCAAGGCGTTACATTGTTCCTCGTACACCCCTCTCATCTCAGCAAGTGTGTGACACTCTTGGGCGAGGTGATCTACCCTGCCACACACAAAACATGGTCCAAAAGACTCTGCATGATTAGCCACGTGTGTTGGCTTCAAGTCCTTAGTCTTTAATAACTCTAGCTCCCTAGTGAGCATCTCAACCTTTGCCTTTAAGTTATTCTCTTCCTTGAGATGGTAAATTCCACCACCATTTAGGTTTCCTACAGGTCGTGACCTATTTGTGCTCTTAGTAGCACTGGGTCCAGTCTAAGTGTGAGCTTTTTTAGCAAGCTCATTGAGGTATTCTATGGCCTCATCAGGATCTTTCTGTAAGAACTCACGCACATCATCTCCACAAATTAGCGCTCTCTATATGTAAGTCCCTCATAAAAATAGCTCACTAAGC